>RCUC01043775.1:0-20463 GCA_003697995.1 Taxidea taxus jeffersonii
GGGGGGGGGTGCAGTGGAAGCTGTACCCAGCTTTTGTCAGTCTGTTTGCTAAGGACAGCTAGCCACACTGGTACTTGTGACCATCACCAGATTTTACATTACTCTTCATCTTTGTTTGTTACAGTCATGCCATATTGGGCCACTGGTTACATAAAGCATTTGAAATACTGACTTTTAAATACAGGTATATGAAGAAAAGAACATAATCAGTCATTCCTTGAATAAGCCTCTAAAATTCTACCAGTCACAGTCATTGAATCAAAATTCTCAAAGGTCATCAGTCTCTGGTATCTCAAAACCATTGTCCCACAGAGAAAATAGAGGAACTACTTTACCCAGTTGCTTTTCCATATACTGAAAAGAAAATTTAGCAAAAGAAGTATCTTTCCCCTTACCTTCTCATTTTGAAACAAAATATAAAAATGATAAAAGAAAAAGTTTATGGTCTATTTTTGATGTCCCTACCGTGACTAACTTTCAAGCTGCATTTTAATATTTGTTGTTTGCCCGAACCAAATACAATATAACGAGTTATTTTAAAAACTAGTTTGTCAGGGTGGCTCAGCTGGTTGGGCATCCAACTCAATTTCTGCTCAGGTCGTGATCTCAGGGTTGTGAGATGGAGCCCCACATTGGGCTTCATGCTGAGCATGGAGTCTGCTTGAGGTTCTCTCTCTTCCCCTTTGCTCCTCTGCCCTGCTTATACACACACTCTCTCTCTCTCTGTAAAAACAAAACAAAACAAAAAAATATGTTTGTCAACAAACTGTGCTTTCTCATACAAAATTAAAGCATGTCCAAATAGCACAAGCTACTTGCTAAGCAAGAAAAAATAAAATGCACTTTACAAATTGTGAGCATTACTATTACATTAGAAACACTTTATGATATCATTTGATATCCGACTGATCTAAAATAGGATGCTAAAATGAGAATAGCTTTTGGTCAAAGTCATGCAAAAATAATAAAATGATTTTTCTTGTTTTGGAGGAGATCTTCAGATGACACATTATAAGAAAGAGGTGCGGGACGCCTGGGTGGCTAAGTCAGTTAAGTGTCTGACTCTTGATTTCTCCTCAGGTCATGATTGCAGGGTCGTGGGATCAAGCACCCCACCTCTGGCTCCTGCTTAAGATTCTTTCCTTTCTTCTGACCCTCCCGGCCTCTCTCTCCTCTTCCCTTCTCCCCCCAAAAACAGAAAAGAAAAGGAAATGCATGAGTCAAAAACGTTGGGGAAATAGCATCTTTCCCCCAACTTGATTATCAAAATCATCTGAGGGGTTCGTTGAATAAAGAGACTTCTGGGGACGCCTGGGTGGCTCAGTTGGTTAAGCGGCTGCCTTGGGCTCAGGTCATGAGGTCATGATCCCAGCGTCCTGGGATCGAGTCCCACATCGGGCTCCTTGCTCGGCAGGGAGCCTGCTCCTCCCTCTGCCTCTGCCTGCCACTCTGTCTGCCTATGCTCGCTAGCTCTCTTTCCCTCTCTCTCTGACAAATAAAAAAAAAAAAAAGAGAGAGAGAGACTTCTGGTCCCCACCCCCCAGGCCCACAAGCCCACTTCCAAGAGACCCTCCATTTTACGCATCCCAGATGATTCTGATGAAGAGCCTGGTACGGGAAACACCTATCTTGTCAGAAAGCAGTTTCTCGAGACTGAAAGGAGCCAGAGAAGCAAATGCGTCAGCTGGCAGAAGAACACAGTCGGCAGAAGGCGGCCAGATCGCACGTGGTCCTGCCCTGGAAGATCTGAGAAAGCTGGAGGGAAGGCAGGAAGACGCTGAAGAGGCAGAGCCAGGGTTTGGGGAGGATTAAAGCTGCAGGTTATTGCAAATGGGCAGATGCAATTACTTGTCTCAGAACTTCTCTTACTGTGGGACCTCAGGAAAGTCACTCACCTCGGGTTCCTCATCTGGATGATGAAGATTAAAAAAACAAAGACAAAAAGCATCTCCTAAGGTTGTGACCCAGACAAGGAATTTGGCCCCAAAGCAGCCCCAACCTAAGTAGAGAACCCAGAGAGAGACTTGGAAATGACTCTGAGGAATGATTTTGACTCTGCCTTTGACCTGTCTCAGCAAAATTATTACCATATTTTTTGAAACTGTAACTTGCCCATGTCCTATTCCTTTAGGGCTGGACAATCTATTCCTGATCAATCTGGGGCCCCAAGCCATTTCATCCGGAGGGCACTTCAGTAGTTAAACACCATCTCCAAGCCTGGAAATTCTTCAGGGCAATCGAGTTAGAGCATTTTGCTGAAGGAGGTTAAGCAGTGCTGTGTTTTGAAAGTAGTTTCTGTAAGGTTCTCCAGGGGAAGGTGAAGGTTCTGAAAAGGGAATTTAACAACGCCCACCTCCACCAAACAAGCAAAGTAGCCAGGCTGGGAGATGGCGGCTATGGATGCTGAGATGTTTGATATAACTCTCAACACAAAGCATTCTTTTATTTAACATCTTTCAGAGACGAAAATGTAGTTGTTAGCTAGGCTTACAAATTGGCGGTCCTATTCTAAAGCCTGTAGACTAACTCACTGGAAGTATCTGGGCTGGTAATGAGATTAGAGACTCAGCTCTCAGACATCACACAGACTAAAATACATATTCAGGAAGCTGGAGATGGGGTCCCGGAGTGGACCAAAAATATGTTATGCAAATACAGGGTGTCTGTATTAGTCTGGGAAGTAATGAAAAATAGAAAGTCATCTTTTCCTTAAAGCAAATCTGTGGTGGGTTCAGAACTGCTCCCCTGAGAGGATGTAGATCTCTGGGCCCCGGGCTGGCTCTGCAGAGCCTGGATGGGTAGCTCTGGGAAGGCACATGCAGGTGAAGCCACACTACATCGGAAACCAGTGATGTACTATATGATGGCTAATTGAATTTAAATAAAATAAATAAATAAATAATAAAAATTTAAGAAAAAAAAAAAAGAATGTGGATGTGTAGGAATAGAATATTCTGGAAGGCAGCTCAATTCAAATGATAATGACTCCTTAAGGTGGGAGAAAGTTAGGGACCTGGGGACCAGGGAAGAGAGAGGGAATTACTTTCCATGTGGTTCCTTTTCACTGCCTAATTTTTTCTTACTCTTGCGTTTATTAACTTTGTTTTACACTTTTTGCGTCAACTTCTTAAAAATAGTTTTTAGAACTATTTAAGATGGATGAGGGATTGGATACTGACAGGGAAAGAAGCAAAGGATATCATATGGTTCCTAGACAATGACTGACTTTGGTATGTTCTTAAAAGGAATATTAGTTGAGGGCCACCTGGATGGTTCAATAGGTTCAGCGGCTGCCTTTGGCTCAGGTTATGAACTTAGGGTGTTGGGATCAAGCCCCCCCCCACTGCTCAGCGGGAATTCTGTTTCTTCTGCTCCCTCTGTCCTCCCCCCACAACTTGTGCTCCCTATCTCCCTCAAATAAATAAATAAATAAATAAAATCTTTAAAAAAATAAAGGCAGGAGAAAGAATGAAGTGATTATTTTCATCTTTATCCCTTGAAGTTGGGCATGGCTACTCTTAATCCGTTGTTAGAATTCATTGTATGTTCATATCTCTCCCTTCCTTTCAGACGAAACGTTCTTAACGGTTACAAATTATTAGCACATTTCATCAAAAATTCTTACAGCAGAAGTATGCCACGTGGTGATGATTCTTTTCATCAGAAGAATGAAATGGGAAGCTTGGGACATTGCTATTCATTAAGTTACATATCCATAGCTTCTCTCGTTGATGTGCTTTTCCCCAAATCCATAGGCTAAGGAAATTCAGGACAAAAAATATGTATGTGAATGTGATAAAGAGAACATGAGAAAATTTGCTATGACAAATCTAATGTGCTGTTTTACATTTACTAGAGAGGTCCAACACAGGGGCCTCTCAAAATATAAACTCAGTCTGCACGTGAAGCTTGTTACCATAGAGAATGTGTCCCTTAAAATGAGTGAGAAAACTTGTGCAGAAGTAAATGATCCGATGGCTGGGAGAGTGTAGAAAAAATTTAAAAATCCCAACCCTTGTTTTCCAGGTAACAGTCTATAGAAGGCAGAGATAACAGAACTATCTACGAAATTCGAAATAGTGTTCTCAAGAGCTCACATGGATTACAGTGAGGGAGGAGGCAGGCAATGCTCACATTAGGGCAGAGATATTTTCCTGAAAATGGAGCAGTGATGGAATTAAAAATTGACATATGAACTTATTAGAGGTACCAGATGATCAGCTTCTAGAAAATAACTTTCCTTTCTCTCAGTCCCCAAGAGCTGGTAATTCATGATCTCTTAGGCTAACAAATGTCAATTGAAGAAAATTTAACTGAAAACGCTGGGCACCTGGTAACTGACTCCTCAGGGCACAAAGGGATGGTTGGTATTTCATAAAGAAGCAGCCAAAGATAAAGAATTCCACACGCCTGTATTGGTGCTCTTCTCACTTGCTTTACCACCTGGCAATCAAAAAATCCGTGGAATGAAGGGATGAATGAGTGGTAAAAGGATAGGAATGTGGGCCAAGAGGGACTGTCATAGGGAGAGGGGAGGGTTGAGTGAATATATTTTAAGAAATTCAATTAGAGGAGTGAAAAAAATTTATACACGTAAAAAAAAATTGGTGAATTAGGAAAAGTATCATGGGGTTTTGAACCTGGATTTGTAACCAACAAATTGAAAAACAAACAAGCAAACAAAAAAACCTCCTCTTAAGATCACCAGTAAAGTGACAGAGGCACTTAGAAGTTTCATTTCCTGAGGAAGTGTGCTCCTTCATACCACAACCAAATAGAAATTTATCCTTAAGGATTTTCCACCATTTTGTTGTTCCACGGAAGAACCTGGGAGACCACCACATACTGGATCAAGAGGACGCTCCCATTTTTCCCTCTCCCCTGCTCACTTCCCCCGGCTATAAGAATTCTGTATTAGTCCTCTCTTTGATATAGCGTTCCTGGAAGTGCCTCCCAGCTCGAAACCAGGTCAGAAGAGAAGTCCAACTATTAAGGTATAAACCTTGCAGGCAGGAGGTGTCCAAGCTTGTAAGAAGACGGGGCAAGCTTCCTATACAATGGAGCATCAAATTTGGGATAATTTGGAATATGCATAAATATTTTTACTCACCTTACTAAAATGCTTTTAGTTCTGTATTTTTATGTGACGGTTAAGTGGTGTAAAAAATGGCCTGAATAATAATACTTAATCCTATTTGCCTTCCTGAAGCCTCTCACTGGAACAGGGTATTCCCAGATTCGAGTCATTTTTTCCCTGAACAATCACCCTTAAACCTCATGAACAGAAATGAACAGCCAGAGAAATAGGGAAGTGAAATAATTCGGATATGCTCCATTTTGATCTAATATTCTTAGCTATTAATATCATTATTTTATTCATGGTGTTGGAAGGCACTTCGAACCCTTTTTGGAATGAAATAGTTATAATAAATAATTGAACAGCATGTGTGTGGCTGCATTCAAGGAATAATTACATTGCTTCCACGTGGGACTTAAAATCATTGGAATTAATTTGAAAACACTGTCTTCGGCTCCATTTTCTCTCAAATCGAAAAACACTGACTACATGTCGTTTCCTGGAAGTGGCCAAAAGCAGCCAAATTAATCACCAAGAGCTATTATCATTGAATATAAAATTATAGAAAGGCCTCTGAAGACTAGACTCTGTGTACATTTCAGGAGGGTGTGGTTATGGGTGTGAGATCTGTGGCTAACATGTAACCCTTGGCTGTTTGCCCCAAGCATGCCCACACAGCCGCCCGGGGGGGGGGGGCAGCTGGTGCACCAGCAAACCAAAAAAACAATCTCACTTACCATCACACTGTTATCTGCTGACACTGAACTTGGAGACTTAGGAGTATAATCAGAATCAAAGGAGATGCCAGTCTGCTGAAATTTAAAATAGGTTATTAACAGGAAGCAAAACCTACCAGAGTAGTCTGCAATTGCTTCATTTCTAAACTATAGTTGTAGCCCAAAATTGGTCATCAGGGCTCGCCTTGGTTCTCTGGAATGTGTGTAATTTGGGGGTCTGGTGGTGGGTAGACCCTCCAGCATAAACTTCCCATACATACATGCTCTTCTCACTTGGAAATTTAATGTAAGTGTTATAACAACTTCACAAAAATGTAAGTAAGGAGGAAGCAAACATTCCAGGAGCTTTTCTTAGCTCCTTTTCAATCATTGACCCGAATTGGAGGCTTTTTGGAAAGCAGTGCTCTGTCCATCTCTTTAAAAATTTACTTGTTTTTTCAGGGCTATGACTTTTGCTCAGGGCAAACATTCGTTTTGAATGTTGGAGTTAAAGAGCCCTTGAGAAAAGAAACTTCCATTATTCTCCTGTCTGGGTGAGTGTCAGAACAATCCATCATAACAACTACTACAAATGTACTTACTTCTATAAAAGTCAACTCCTTGAGCCAAGATACGGACATTTGTCCAGTTGCCCTGAGCATTTTTCTGATTTTAGTTCACTGAGCCTTTTATGCCTGGGCAGAATTTAAGCCCCGTTGGTGAGGTCTTCACAGTCATGAGTTAACGTATGGGAGAAATTTGACAATTAGCGGAAATACTTGGAATGGGCAGACAATTAAGTAATTTGGGCTGCTACTTGAAAGCACATATTCAGGCCAGCTGGAGAGAAGGAGAGAATGGTGAAGGCAGGGGCTTTCATCCGTATGGCCATGAAGAAATCTGGGGATGAAAACATGAATACGCACAAAAACCAAAAGGAAAAATCAGCATGTGATTATTTGCTTTAGAAAAGAAGGTCAACTGAGACTCTCTAAAGTTCTCTTGATTTGCAGTAAGATGTCTTCAAATGTTATCTTGACGTAAATTTCCCCCCATTTCTTAGACTAACCCTCAAGAAGCTAGAACTGCTGTGTTGAGAAGGTGAAGAGAAATAAACAAGGGTTTCCCGACCCAGAATGATACTCTTGCAATTCCAAAAGGAAGGCCATAAAGGGGCAGGAAGCAAGAGATTGTGCCCTAGAAGGGGAGGAAAAGAGGACTGTAAGTTGCCTGTGGCATGTGGCCGGGAACATGGCAGCAGGAGTGCTATTGGCCATGTGGGAAAAAAAACTGGGAGTGGAGAGGATCACCTGGCTGGCAGCACAGGCTACTGTCTGAAAACCAAGTCACACCTGCAGATTGTGAGTGGCAAGTTGTGTTCTACCTGTCCTCATTGGGCCCTCACGGACACCTACAGGCCCACTGCCAATGGCCAGCATGCCCATCTTGCTAAACATCTGCTGAGCCCCAGAATTGCCTCATATTTCCTCCCTTGAGTGACCTGAACCCATATAATTATCCCAAAAATAGAATAGGTCTTTGGTACTCAGCCATGCTCTTGGGGACAAGTCCAGGGCCCTGGATGTGGGTGAGGTTGAGTGGGAAAATAGCGCCTCCATCACAAAAGCCTGCTCATTCTAATCAGATTTATGGATACTGAGTCAATTCAATCTTTTCAGAAGCATCTCTGCTCCATAAAGAATCTTCTCGACTAGGAGCCCTTGCTCATCTCACCTACATGGCTGATGGCTGATGTGTTAGATTGAAAAGGCACTAGATGGGCAAGATGTTAGGTAGACAGATATGAGCAGATATCAAATGGAGTAAACTTGGCCCAAATCTTTCCCCATAATTTCCTGAATGAGCTGGAAGTGCTCCAATCTCCTTTTCATTCACTCATGGAAGAAAATGTTTAACCAGTACCAATCTGGAGCCTCTCTGTTATGTCATTCAACTAATGCAGGTGCAATCAGGGTAATATCTCTATCCTCAGGAGCATTAATAATTGTACAACCAACATTCACTACAGTGAAATGATCACTGAAGTCCCTATTAGCTAGCAGGTGAAATGATTCTATTAAAGTTTCATTGAATATCTAACTTGGGGAACTTGGGTATAAAATGCAATATCCTGGACTTAATCTGGGGACGATTCTTGTGTCCTATGGTGATGATGGTGTGCCAAAAGCCTGGATGTTTCAGGATGAAGAACCCTTGAAATATGGCTGTCCCCACTCTCTTCATCACCTCATGCATAACTATAAGTTACACACAAGATGCCAGATTGTTCGCTTTTGCTTTTTTTTTAAGCTATGTTCAGTTAGGCAACATACAGTATATCATTAGTTTTTGACATAGTATTCAGTGATTTATTCATTGTGTATAACAGCCAGTGCTCATCACAACACGCACCCTCCTTAATACCCATCACCCAGTTACCCCATCCCCCCACCCCCTCCCTTCTATAACCCTCAGTTTGTTACCAAGAGTCCAGAGTCTTTCATGGTTTGTCTCCCTCTCTGAGTTCTTCCCATTCAGATTTCCCTCCCTTCCTCTGTGGTCCTCCACACTATTCCTTATGTTCCACATATGAGTGCCACCTTATGATAATTGTCTTTCTCTGCTTGGCATATTTCACTTAGCATAATCCCCTCCAGTTTCGTCCACGTTGATGCAAATGGTGGGGATTCATCTTTTCTGATGACTGAGTAATATTCCATTGTATATATGGAACCACAACTTCTTTCTTCATTGATCTTTTCCCCTTGACTTTTAACTCAGTGACCAGGAGGTACTCTGTGCCTAATTCTAATGTGCCTGATAAAAATCCTTGCCCACTGATGCTTATACACAATCTGAGCCTGAATATCATTTTGAGACTACCGATAGAAATAAATGGTTTCTCGAGGCAAAAAAACAGGACTTTCCCCCTCTCTTCTTGTTAATTTAGGACTTACTGATTTGAAATCACATTTAGATTATCTGGATACTATAAAGGAGTAGAAATAAAAATATATTCTCCCTCTCCATTTTTTTCTTGTGAAAATTTTCAAAGATTCAAAAAAGTTGGAAGAATAAAATAGTGTAATAAAAGACTGCAATCCTTTACTTGGATTATTCTGGAATACCATTTAATATTTCCACACATAGTTTTTTTCCCAATGGTCTAAAATTTATTATTTATGCTCATTAGGTAGATTTATTTTGATGTACCAGAGCTGACCTTATCCATACTCCGTTCATGCTGTTGGCAGAACGCATGGCTTATGAGACTGTCCTAATACCCAAATTCTTATTTGTTCTAATACCCAAATTCACATTTGTGAATGTACTCTAAACTCAATTACTTGAAGGCACGTGTTATCTGACAATGAAGTCAGCCTGGTGGGATCACCAATAATCCATTTTGGTTATCTGTTTCTATGTACAGACAAGCAGCAACTACTACACATTGCTTTGAAATTTTCCCAGACCCAAATCACCACGGCCCAACCAGAGGGTGGGCAAACCCGGGGTCCTGACTACTCTTTGCTCACACAGTACAGCAGCTTCTGGGCAATGGGCAATTTTAGCAGCAGATCGTCCTTGTCCTACAACCATGTAGAGCTGGTGGCTCCTCAGACATCATAATTATGAGGATTAATCGGATCCAGACAAGAAATCTGTCTTGTTGATTGAGAGTATATCCATGCGCTGAATTTAAAAAAAAAAAAAGAAGAAAACACAACTGAGCATTCGGATAGCAGGATGGACCTTATTTCATGTCAAAAAAATGCCTGCGCTCTGTCCCTGCCCAGAGTCAGAACCTTAGCCCTTTGCGCCTCTCACATGTTTTACCTGCCAGGGAGGGGACAGATCATGCCTCGTGCTCCGAAGAAAAAGAAAATACCGGAAGGGGCTAGTGATGGGCAGAAGTGCTCTGCTCTTTCAGTAGGGTGGATGGGGAGAGGGGAACTCAGATAAGGGGTGGATTTGGGTAGAGACCAGGGAGGGAGGGAGCCGTGTGGGAGGACACGAGCAGCTTCATGCCTAGGTAGCAGTAACTGAAGGGCTGCAGTGGTCTGCTGGCTTATCTGGGGGGGAGCAGACTGAGGGAGGGGAGAATGGTAGGGGATAATAGCTGGGGGCTGGAGGGCTGGGCTGGCAGTCTGATGCAGGCTGATTCAGGCTGATGCAGCAGGTCCTATAGAAGTCTTGGGAGGACAGGCTGCATTTCAGAGTTTAAACTCTGAGATGGGAAGCCATTGACCATCCACATTTGGTAACCAAATAAGATTCTATGGTCCGCGTTATCTGTGTAGCAAATGTCCTTTGTTCCTTTTTCTCTTCTACTATATTTTTTTAGGCTTTCAGTTGTAATGTATGCATTTTTTACTGTATATATAATTTGGCAAGTCATCTTAAATCGCTTGTGAAATCAAACAATACATATCTATATCTCTACATCTATCTACCTAAACAGTAAAGATTTTAAAAGTTAATTTACCTGTTTGGGGCTAACAGTTTGCTGGTTAATAGGAGCAGTGATGTTGGCTCCAAACAGTAAGAGCAAAGTTCAGGCATGGAAATTTTATTTCTCTTCAGAATAAGGAGATTCAGAATCCTAGGAGTAACCGTGATCCTTTATTTAACCTAGCCATTCCAAGAGGCCTGATATCTGTCCTAATACAATAGATACGTCTCGTATAAATATTATGGGAAGTCACTGTGTCTCAGAGTACACTGTCAATCCCTTAGTATTTCAACTTTGATCTTGAAACTTTCCTTATTTTTCCTGTATTATTTCCACAAACTGGCTTACTAATTCTGCTCATGGCAGCCTATAGGAAACAGCTTGAGTGCATGTTTCAATGAGCTAATAAATGTGAAAACAGCATTTATCTTCAAATCAGAAAATCATGTTAAATCATCTCATATATTATGCATGTGTACCACTAGAGGAAATGGAGCGGGTCGGGGGAAGAGGCACAAATATTTGGCCTGTCCACAGGCTGTTTTTTGCTGAATCACTTCCCACAGGTTGTACACCTAAGAACATTTACTGAATGCCAGCAACGAAGAAGTGCAGACTCCATCAGCCTTTCCTAATGGGATTATTTAGTGCTGTGACTAACGCTTATAGCTCTTTTTTTTTCCCAAGATTTTATTTATTTGAGAGAGAGAGAGAGCAGGAGCCCGGGGTGGTGGGGGGAGGGCACAGAGGGAGAAGGAAAGGGACAAGAGATAAGCAGGCTCCCCGCTGAGCCAGGAGCCAGATGCTGGGCTGGATCCCAGGACCCTGAGGTCATGACCTCAGCCTAAGGCAGACTCTTAACCCGCTGAGCCACCCAGGCACCCTAAACACTGATAATCTTAAACAGTTTTGCATTTTCACTGATTTTTCAGGGTGCCCTGCTCAAAAATAGTAACTTTGGGCATGCTCCTTGGCAGCAGCGATGAGTGAGGTCTGTTATCTAGGTCTTAAATAAAGAAATTCCGTCCTCAGAAAAGGGGTTGTGTGACACCATATTCAGTTTGGCAGAACAGGCAAAGCTGAAGTCCGCAGCCTAGGGGCTGAGGACAGTCCACCCCAAAATGTGCCACTTCGGCCTACTGGTGATTTTAAGCAAAAGTTACTTAACAGACAGCCTGTGCAAGGACTTTCAGACCCTCCCCTCTCTCCCTGGAAGCAGGAAATAAATCTCCCATGGGAGAAGTACCCTCTCCCTATACCAAAAGGTGAAGAGACATCCTTACCTCCAGAGAGAGGGAATTCCGGGTGAGAAGGCTGTATAAACAATACTTGTTACTTTTTACTGATTCACTGCCCAGCCCAAATTCTGTTTAGAATGTCTTGTTGATTGTGGGCACCTGGGTGGCTCAGTCAGTTAAGCATCTGACTTCGGTTCAGGTCATGATCCTGGGGTCCTGGTTTGGAGCTCAGGCTTTGCGTTCAACAGGGAATCTGCTTCTCCCTCTCCTTCTCCCTCTGCCCCTCCCCGCCTTCGTGCTCTCACGCTCTGTCTCTCTCTCAAATAAATAAATAAAATCTTTTAAAAAAAATTCTTACTAATTGAAGCTCCCAAAGTTAAGTTTTCTTTGTCCTGTCAATTCCTCGCAGATTTATTATCTTTTTTGTCTAAACAATACAAAAACTGCCTGATTGGTCATTTCTTTAGGTCTCCATTTTATTACTGGGCCTCCATGGCCATTTAATAAAACTTCAGGGGTTTTTCTGCTGCTAATTTGTCTCATGTAAATTTAATTCTTAGTCCAGCTGGAAGACCTCAAAAGATAGAGGGAGATTTTTTTTTTTTCTTCACCACTCTACGAATAAGATTAGAATCCCTTGGGGGTAACAAGGATAAGAGGGAATACATGGATAAAAAGATTCAGAGACACTTGATGCCTCAACAAGTCTCAGTACTTACCTGCAGTCTGCCCTTTCTCTGTTGTCAGGAAAGGGAGACAGTAGGGACACAGTTAGCTGAGAGTCTGCAGTGACAAAGGAGAAGTGACCATGTACACAGAACAAGACAGAATCTGCTTAGATGAACTTGAACTTTTAAACAAATGACCTTCAATTTACTGAAGTTATGCCTGATTGTTGCATGCAGTTTGGAAAACATAAAAATGTACAGAAGGAAATAAAATCCCATTCCTGAGAGATTGGCATCATGAACAACTTGGTCTGTCCCTTTTTTTTTAACGATTATTTATTTGTTTATTTAACAGACAGAGATCACAAGTAGGCAGAGAGGCAGGCAGAGAGAGGGAGGAGGAAGCAGGCTCCCTGCTGAGCAGAGAGCCCGATGCAGGGCTCCATCCCAGGTCCCTGGAATCATGACCTGAGCCGAAGGCAGAGGCTTTAACCCACTGAGCCACCCAGGCGCCCCTGGTCTGTTCCTTTTAAAAATGGTTTGATGCCTGGGATTTGATGATACATTATGACACTCCCCAAATGTCTAATCGTTGGAAACCAAGGGATGACATTTTGGTGTTGGCTCTCTGTCTCACTCAGTCATTCCACAGATACTGAGTGAGCATTCATCAGGTGTCAGGCCCAGGGCTGGGCATTGGGTATGCACATATGCATGAGACAGTTAGAGGTCATCCCTCTCCCCATAGAGACAGTTAAAGGTCATCCCCTGTCCCCTTTTACTGTATATTCTCTCCATACCATATATTCTCATTTACCATATATTCTCTCCAGGAAAACATGATTAACATTTAGTTACGATTAGGAATGAATGCAGGCATATGAGATTGTACAACGGTGTCTCCTGACATTTCCCAGACTCACTTTGTCTGGTTTATGCTAGGATTAGCCTTGCTACCCAGGGGGACCTGCAGACGGTGAGCACTGGCTTCTTCTGGGCAGTTGTCTGAGTTGCAGACTCTCAGGCCCATGGAGACCTAATGAATCAGGATCTGCTTTTCAACAAGCTTCCCGGGGGATCTATAGGGACACTAGGATTTTAGAAGCACTGGTCTAAAGGGGGAGTGGGAATCAGTAGGCCAAGGCAGGTGGCGGAGGGCATGGGGAAGGCCTGGCGGGCCCGGGAGTGGGTGCTAGGTGGAAGCACTTGGCACTTGGTGATGGTGGAAACAGGCCAATGCGGATGGACCAAGGCCAGACGAGGCTGGCAGGATGAGCAAGGGAGGCCCTCAGTTTGGGCCTAGTTATGGGTTGGGACCACTTTAGATCCTCTTGGAACCTTCAGTTTCTTCTTGGGCCAAGGGACCACTATCCTCCTACCCACCCCACCCAACCCCCCCATCTCAGGGGCTGTTGGGAGGATCAGGTCAGTTAATGTACTGCAAAGGTTCATAGCTGCAGGCCCTCCCACCACTCTTCTTTTGAAGAGAAACAGAGAAGAGCTATGGTCGGCCAGATGCTTGCTGAACTTCCTTACTGTGTCTGGAACTGGGGAGGTAAAACTCAAAAGTAAATCCTGGTGCTGATACGAACAATTTATCAAACATATCCCAAGCAGCAGTGATGAAAAAAAAAGACTTTTTAGCTGTGGTTTTGGATATTGGTGAAGGTAGAGTGTTAGGAAGGGGGGGGAGGGTGAATGAAATGGTGGACCCTGTGGGATTAGGGCTGCCCTGGTGGTTAGGACTGCCTTCCCCATCCCCATCTAACCTCCTGGCATTAGCCCCCAGCTTCCTATGGTGTTGTGGGATGTAGGAGTGGGACACAGAGGGCCACCCGGAGAAGTGGATATTTACTCTGCACAGTTTTTGTGTTAAGGGTGAGGGCTAGAAAGGATAGAACCTAGAACAAAACAACAACAACAACAAGCCAAAACAAACAACGGCAGGAGAGAAACAGAGATGCCCCTGGGTGGCTCAGTGGGTTAAACATCCACCTTCAGTTCAGGTCATGATCCCAGAGTCCTGAGATCGAGTCCCGGGTCAGGCTCTTTGCTAAGCAGAGAGTCTGCTTCTCCCTCCTCTCCCTCTGCCCCTCCCCCTGCTTGTGTGTGCTCGCACTCTCTCTCTCTTTCTCTCTCAAGTAAATATATAAAATCTTGAGGAAAAAAAAAAAAGAGAAACAGAAAAACAAACATCCCTTCAAAAGTAAAGGCCTTGAATTTCAGTGACTCTTACTAATCAGATGGAAGTGTCTGGTTTCCAAAGCTCTCACCTACACCACGGCTTTCCCTCCGTTGCACCTGTGTAACCCTGCACCAGGTTGGAAAGATGCACAGGTGACTCAGAGCTCCTCTTTGTTCTCCCTTTCACATTCTATTAGGTCCACACAGGCCCTGAGCAGCCAACCCGGCTTGATTTACAGCCTGAAACCCCTCCTCTGCCTTTGTATCTGGTCCTCACATTTATATCCCACAGACCCTCAAAGGTGTCCACAGAACTCTTCCTGCCATTTGCCACATTATCTGTCCTTGTGGCAGCCATGGGCTTTTCGAAATTCTTGTTTACAATTCGCAATTCACAGGGAGGAAAATCCAGTCCAAGAAAGTTCAAGTGAGCAGTTTGAGATTGAACAGCTGGAGTACGGCAGGGGCAGGGCAGGACCAGGAGTCAGAAGTTCTAGTACTTATTTTCATCAACATCAGCAGATAATATTTAAAGAACAGAAAGATACTAAAAAGGAAATCTCGGGGCGCCTGAGTGGCTCAGTTGGTTAAGCATCTATCTTTGGGTCAGGTCATGATCTCAGGGTCCTAGAATCGAGCTCCGCATAAGGTTCCCTGCTCAGCAGGGAGTCTGTTCTTCCCTTTCTCTCTGCTCCTCCCCCTGCTCCTGCTCTCTCTATCTCACATAAATGAATAAAATCTTTGGGGGAAAAAAAAAGAGGAAGGAAGTCTCATTAACGATTATTCCCATCTCCCCAAAGCGAACACTCAGGAGCACTCTGCTATGGACTTCTAGCCTCCCACAGCGCCCTTGTCCTTTTTAAAAATTACATGGTGTGTGCATTCATGTAATTCAGAAATGTATATAGGAACATTATAGGTAAATGTTCTTGACACCCTCCTATCCAGACTCATTCACCACCTCAAAGCTTACCTTTATGAATTTGGCAGGTATCTTTCCAAATTTAGTACTGTTTTGTTCTATATATCTTCATTCCTATGCTATACCCATCAGTCATTCTGAGATCTCTCCATACTTCTCTAACTGATCCATTTTTCATAGCTATATAATATTCCATCATGTGTCACTAATTCATTCATCCCACTTCTGATGAACATTGAAGCTCTTCCCAATGTCTTACTGTGACCAACATTGCAACGATGAGTGTCTCAGTACCTTCCTCTCAGTGCTTATGTGGAAATGCTGCTCTAGAATTGAATCCTAGGGGCTGCTGGGTGACAAGTCATCCACATTTTGAATTTTAATAATTAACCTGCTAACCTGTCCTTCAAAGAGCCTGCTCCTACTTCTGCACCCAAAATCAGTGTATGAGGGTAGGTGCCAGTCCACAGTTCTGCGAAAATTCTTGTTGTTGTCAGACTTGCCCAAGTGTAATTTTCCAAAAGTTAAATAGGACTGTCAAATGTCTCTACCAACATGGCATGTACATGTGTCAGAAGTTTTATTCCCCTCATTAATTAATGAGAAAATTTGTGAGATGCAAAACCTGACTGAAAGACCATTTGGAGAAACAGGTTTATGCTGTCCTTAAAATACATTAAAATAAGACGGTTAGGCTAAATATAAAAACGGTTAATGTCCTCCAGGGCAATAAAAGATAACCTATGAAGTTATCTTTTCTCTGGGGCAAATACTGTTTGCATCTCTATCAAGCACAAATCTGCAAGGTAATATATAACCCTGCAGAGTCTTAGCCTTTCATTAATAGTAAAGAGCAACATCAAACAATGGTACGGTTCTGTAATTATTCGCGGCTTGGGGCAGTTGCTATTTCTACTTGGGCATATAGTTTTCTCTCCCTCTGGGTCTTCAAATAAACATCCCTGATAGGAAAATACTTTCTTCCCTTTGGTGACCAGGAATGCCTGGCACAGACGGAGGGACAGCTTCACAAAGTTAGGTCTCCTTGGCAACGGGGACCGCAGATCTGATTGTTCCTAGGCAAGATTTTACAGAATGCAAAAAAGCACCTTAATTCTGGCCTTGAAAGTCCTAGCGAGGGAACAGCCCAGGGCAGCTAGAGAAAAAGGGTGTGTGTCCTGGGAGGGTGGCTTGGTTGGGAGGGCCGCCTCACGGGGGCTTTGTTGAGGAAGATGGGATGCAGCCCTGCTCCGCTCTTTGAGCCTCTGCCCTCGGGCCCCTTGGTCCACAGGCAGATTCCCAGTGGTCAGCCTCTCAGTCACACACCACACTTACTGACTGACTGCAGCCACCGAGGGAGCAGGGCACACCAGACTGCTGAAAACTCCTTCTCGCGTTTCACAGAGCAAATGAGACCAAGGCCAGCACAGAGAGGAAAAGATAGACCTAGACGGTGAGCCCCAAAGATAGAATACCTCAAGTCACTGGAGCAGTCTGAATAAAACCTGGTGGGGGTGATGGAAGGCAGGAGTGGGAGGGTGGGGGTTGGGGGCCACATCTCCGGCTAGACTGAATCAAGTGACCAGCAACCTGCCCTCACCTCTAATGTTCCTGTGCCCTAGATTGGCTCTCTTAGCTTTCTGGAATTCTGCAAAGCGCTGAAGGGGGCCTAGCCCTGGCTCTCCCACCACTGCCTCGGGCGATGTGAGGTCGCAGGAGACACTTCTGCAACCAACTTCCAATTCTTAAACTGTTGCTTGAAATTATTTTCCGATTAGGACAGGCTAAAAAATAGGCGGTGAATCACGGCTGCTGTAAATCCCAGTTTTCAATATGGGTAGTTTCCCTCGTTGGACTTCTGAAAACCCACACTCACAAAGGGCGACCAGCTCACTTCGAGGGCCTCTTTTCGAGACTCTTTTCCACCACCAGTTTGTCCCACTTCTTAGCAGTGGGGGCGACGGGGGTAGGATCCCCTCTCCTGTCGGAGGGCGAGAACTTGGCTAGGGGGGCAGGGTCCTAAGGGACTCCCGTTTCCTGTCGTCTGTCCCTCTGCTTCCCGGTCTGTCTGTCTGCGGCGGGTGTCCAGGCTCTGGCACGACTGGAATTCGCGGGGGGACGCGGGGCGGGGAGCGGACACCAGGCGGAGCGGGGACGGTGAGCGCCGGGCGAAAGTGGGGAGATCGGGCCTCGGTCCCCAGCCCAATCCCCGCCCCCGGCCCAGCCCGGCGTGGGTGGGCGACCGCGCGGAGAGTAGGGCGAGGCCAACAGTCCGGACCGCGTCCGGAACCCCGGCACCGAAGCCTCCCTCGCGCTCCGCCCAGCCCTGGTCCCCAGCCCCGACCCACGTGCAGTTCCCTTCCCTGTCGCCGGCCGGGCAGGGCGCGCAGCCCCCAGAGTTGCAGAGGCCCGAGAAACGGAAGAGAAGAAAGTCTGCTCCGAGAACCCCGGGAGCGCAGGCTCGCCCCGCCCTCCCCTCCCCGCTCCTTGTCCAGTCACCCGCCGGCGGCTCTGGGGCCGGGAGGGGAAGGAAGCGGCGGGGGCGGTCTGGGTCCGGGCGAGGGGCGCGGGGGCGGGCCCCAGCGCTCGGGTTTCGGCCCGGCTCCCGGCGGCGGGGGTGCGGGCGGCCCCAGCAGCTCCGGCTTCGCGTGGGCGGCGCGGGGAGCGGCGGGCCAGGCCACCCCCTCGGCTCGCAGCCCGCCCGGCGTCCGCTCGCTCGGAGGAGGGAGGAAGGCGGCGGCGGCGACCTCGACGTCGACAACCGCGCCGCCCGCGATGGGAAGTGCCTTATAAAGACGCAGCTCGGCCGGGCGCGACCGACTAGTCGCCGCGCTTCCCCGCCAGTGTACGCGGAGGTGGGGGGCGGGCCCCCGAGACGCAGGTTACGAAGGACTGCGGCCCTTGACAGCGGCCCACGGACCCCGGCTCCGGACAGACTTGGGACGGACCCCGGCTCCCGGCGGACTCCGGCCGGATCCCGGCTCCGGACAGACCGCCGCAGACCCCAGCCGGTTCCCGGATCCCGAAAGACCTCGGACGGACCCTGACCCCGGAGAGACCCCGGTCCCGGGCAGACCGCGGGCACACGGCGGCGGACCGATCCCGGCCCCGGAGACCTTGGACGCACCCCGGACCCGGAGAGTTCCCGGCCGGATCCCAGCTCCGGGCAGACCTGAGGCAGACCCCGGCCCCGCGGGCGGGCGGGCGGGCGGACGGGGGCCGAGGGCGCCCCCGGAGGCGGGGGCATGCGCGGCCCGCGGCATGGCCTCGGCGGTGTTTGAGGGCACCTCGCTCGTGAACATGTTCGTGCGCGGCTGCTGGGTGAACGGCATCCGCAGGCTCATCGTCAGCCGGCGCGGCGACGAGGAGGAGTTCTTCGAGATCCGCACGGAGTGGTCGGACCGCAGCGTGCTCTACCTGCACCGCAGCTTCGCGGACCTCGGCCGTCTGTGGCAGCGCCTCCGCGACGCCTTCCCCGAGGACCGGCCGGAGCTAGCGCGCGCGCCGCTGCGGCAAGGTTCGGGGGCCGCGGGCACCGGGGTGGGGTGGGGAGGGCGCATCGGATGGAGTCTTAGGGGGAGATGTGGTTGCGAGGTCGTTTCACAGTGCAGTGAAGGCAGGAGGGGAAGTTACTGAAGCCGAGATTGCGGCTTTCCCCTCTGTCCCTGGCACGGGACGGGGGACGCTTAGATCGTGCGCCCCCAAATGAAAGGTGCCCAAGGCAGCAGTGGTAGGAGGACGAGAGCCAGCTCATAGAGCCCTGAGGCCCCTGCGGGCGGAAATCAGCAAGACGGGCGCCCCGACTGTCCCCAAGGACGAGTCACTGACCAGTTCCAGTACAGCGGCCAGTGGGCCAGTGTCGGGGTGAGCTGCAGCCCGACTCCCGAGTGGCGGCCTCCCTCCCTCCTCATCCTCGAGTGGGCCGGCTGTGACCCCCGCCCCGCCCGGAAAGCGACAGGAGGAGGCTGGGGATATGTTTGGGAAGAGTTAACAACAGTGTCCGATTGGGGTCGCGTCGTGTCTGGCAGCCACCCCCCTCCGAGTGCTCCACTGGGAGGGGCTGCGCCTCTGATCTTCTCCCGTGACAGAGGAGCCCGAGTACGAGGTGCCACGCAGCCTTCTGTCACTCGTCCGGAGGGGGCCTCCCTGCGGCCGACTTAAGGGGAGAGAGTCCAGGTCCCCACCCTAGGGGTGGGACCGCATTCGGGTTTGATTAACTGCGGCCTGCCTCCTCCCTGGCCTTGTGACTGCCCGGGCTCCTGGGGATTCGAGTTCTCAGAGAACTGGTGTGGCTTCCCCTTTCCTCTGCCCTGGCTGACGCCCATCCCACCGGCTGCACTTCGGAGGCCAGGAGGAGAGGCGGCTGGAAGAGGGAAAGAAGCGCGTGAGGGAGGCTGAAGTTGAGCCGAGAAGGAGGGGCGGGGTGGGCGGGTTCAGAAGGCTGGGGAGAAGCGTCCCGGGAAGACTGAAGGGTGCCGAGCAGTCCTTACCCCCACCCCCACCCCCTCACCGCTTGTGACCACCTGCAGCTCTGAGAGTGGTCACACTTCCCCGAGAGACCTTCCTTTCCACAATCTTCCAAGCAGACCTGGTGGCACGTTTAGGGGGCATTTCCTGAAGCTAAGGGACCCCAACAAGCCTCCTTAGCTGTTGGACTGCCTGAGGTCTTAAGATAACTTCTACTTCCCCCTGCGGGTCCCCCGCCCCAATGTGTGAATTATATAGATAATTAACTCAGTTCTCGTGACACATCGTTTGGAAAGGCTCAGCAAAGTTCCAAGGCCCTGAGTGAGATGGCCTGCCTTTCAAGCTTCGCTTTGCTCCCCAGAGCCTCACGTTTATTGCTATTCTGGAGATAGCTGAGCGTTATTTCAAGCATGGCAGGAGTTTTCCTTGGATTTGCTATTTGGGTGTGTATATTGTATTTTTTTTTTTTTTTTAACAAACGAATGTTCAAATCAGGAGAGCTTGCATGAAAGACGGTTGATTCAGTGACTTACATCTTTGGTGGAACAAGGCTAGCCGTTCACAAATTAGAGCCCCTGAGAGCCAGGCCAGTGCATGTGCCCTCCCCTGTCCTTGCCAAGTCTCACTCTGGGCAGGTGGGACAGCGCAGCTGGGACCCCAGACAGGCCGTCAGGCTGGAACTGGGCTCCTCCCCTGTAATAGAACCAGTCCTACTTTGTTGCGGGGGTCGGGGGGGGG
>RCUC01043776.1:0-11832 GCA_003697995.1 Taxidea taxus jeffersonii
CCCCCTGGAGCCCACCTCAGCATTGATTGGTGCCCCTTGACCTGAACCCTAACACCGGGTTGGATTTTCAGACTTCCAATCCCAGAGGCCTGGCCATCAAGCCATACAAATTGGGGATCCACTAGACATACCACAGGACTTTGCCTGACACCCTGGAGGAAATCGTGCCATTGAGAGCTTTGGGAAACACTCAGAGTTGGAGAAACCTGGAAGCTCACCTCAGACCACCCTCATTTTTGTCATGCCCTTTGCCAAAAGAAGCTAGATGCTGAGGTTAAGGCTCACACCCTAATTCAACTCTGCCCCCAGAGAGCTTGCTACTATCCAGGTGCTGGGTGGGGCTGGCTCACAGACTCACATGGCAGCAATATGCACCTAGCTAGAAAGTGCTATCAGCAAAGGGCTGGCTCAAGGCTCATTTGGAGGCAAATGATGGCCAATTGTCACCAGCTTTCTGCCCAAATTGATGTTGATTTGGGCAGAAAGCTTGTGAGAATTGGCCAGAAAGACCCAGTGAACACATTTCTGGTGGTGGGACCTTCAGTAAAGCCCCCTGGTCATGGTTGGTGGCCCCCAGTGGTGTTACCCGAAGCCTACAGGAATGCACTTTTAAGGGATGGATACACTGCTGCACTGGTCTCCTCCAAATGCCAGCAAAACCGGTCTACTCAGCTCTCCCAGGAACTTGAGAGCACTGTCAGGTGGGACGAGCCATGACCCTAGGCCCGAACCCTAACCCTGGGATGCATTCTCAGGCTTCCATCGACAGAGGCCTGGCCCTCAATCCTTCCATACTGGGGACTCCTGAGGCATATCACAGGACTCTGCATGTAACTCTGGAGGAAACCTGGCCCTTAGAAGCTGCAGGAAATACTCAGAGGGTGAGAAACCTGCACACCAACCACAGGACACCTCACATTTGGGGCCCCCTTCTGCCAAAAGAATCCGGAGCTGAGGCTCAGGCTCACACCCTAATTCAACACTTCCCCTGGGGAGCTCGTCTCTGTTGGCACCCTCCAGGAGCTGCATGGTCCAGTTCACAGTCTCGCATGGTGTCAACACGCACCTAGTGACAAAGCACTCTCAGCACTCTCAGCACTGGGAGGAAGCACAGCCTGAATCACCGGCCAATGCCAGGAAATTGACATGAACTTTCTGCCAAATGGATGTCGATTTGGGCAAAAAGCTCATGAGATTTGGTTGGAAAGACCCAGTGAATTTTTTTCCAGTAGAGCATGTCTGAAGGGCCTCTACCTGCATCTCTCTAGTATATAACCCATGAGATATACCCACCAGGCAATGGGAACTGACTCAGCAAAATGATACATACATGGGGTTTAATTACAAACACACGCATTGTGGGAAGCTTGGGTCTGACAGAGAAATGGGCAGGGGGATGGGGAGAGGGAATAAATGAGGCCTTCATTGTTGGCCAATTTCATTATCATCTTTTTCTTTCTTTCAAGGGAAGGGGCTGGGGTCAGGCAGGATAGATTCCAGTGTCTCCCCATTCTGCCACTGGAAAAGAGGAGCCCTCTCCCCCATCATCCCTCTTGATGAAGAACTGCGGTAAGGGAAACTACCACCAGTGAGCCAAATGAACCCCCCCCCCCCACATTCCTGAAATCAAGTGTGTTGGGAACATTTGTTATGGAAGGACTGTGGCTGCTCCCAAGCCACAGTGAGAGAGTGGAGTCATTACAGGAGACAACACATGGACTATAACACCTAACAGAAAATCTTTACAGAAGATTTTCTAGAAAAGTCTGTGCCAATCCCTGGCCTCAAATGTCCTAGGATTATGCACTTTCCTTGAATAGAACATAGGGCATTCTGGGTCAAATCTAATTTCTTCACCCCCAGAGAAAAGGAATTCCATACTTTTAGCCAAAACTCCATCTCCATCCTCCTCTATTTACACCTTATATGGCACATCTACGGGTCAGCAGACCAACAGGAATTCATTGTTGGTTCCATGGTGGTGATGCTCAGAAACGGAGGTGTAAGTGTGAATGTGTGAGGGTGAGAGCGTTTTTCCCATTTTGTAGCCACAGTGTTCAGGAGAATATAATAGAGTAGCATGCTTTCTCTCCCAAAGGAATGGCCATGCAATGCAGTAGCATGGTGATCTCAGAAGGAAGGCACCTCATGGAACAAACACTCTGGGAGGACTCCCAACTCCCTTGCCCTGGACACTAGGTTCCAATGAGACTGGGGGCACACAGAGGGACAGAGACTCCCCCATACCGCTCAGGGTTTTGAGGATGCCTGTTGTTTCAGGAACAAATATTCCAAAACCATTCATTCACCTGTCATCCAGCCAGGCATGTGTGAGAGTGATCTGCTTCAAGTTGAGAAGAGAGACAGAGCGATAGCAAATGGCAGCTTTGTGTGACAAGTGCCATGACAGGGGACACTCAGGAGGACTGTAGGTGTGCAGGGTTGGCCATACCTAAATGTAGAGGGACAGGAAATGTTCCAGGAAGGTGATCACAGCTGTGTCACAACAGGGAATTCTCAGGATGACGGGGGCTGTGCAGGGTTGGTTAGAATAGGGGGAGGTGTGCTAGTGTACCAGGGATGCTCCAGGAGGATGTCAGAGCTGTGCCCTTGGGTGGCTACAGGTGTCAGTGTGACTGGGCATTACCCAGACCAGAAATGACAGCATGGGCGAGGGGTGGTTTCCCTGAAGTATCTTCTGCAAGGCGAAAGTTCGGTAACAAGATTTCTTTCAGTACAATCCCATGTCCCATGCGTCCGTGAGTCTCGAATGCTGATTGTGTAGAACAGGAAATTTGTTGTGGGCTATGGCTTTCAAACCTGAGGTTCTGGGGACAGAGCACATTTGATCTTTCTTTTGGCTGCTTTCAGAACATGATAACATTTCTCGCCTTTGTCTCTGACCCCAGGACAGGAACAGAGGCAATACACATCTACACTTTGAAATATCAACAGAAATCTGCAAAGCCAAGTTCTCAAAGAGCTAAAGGTTCAGTACCAGGGTAACAGAAAGGGGAGGCCAATAAAGGACCCAAGGGAAGACACCCAAGTGCATGTGAGCAGGCCCTCTTCTCTAGCTGTCAGAAGCAAGCCATGCCTGAGAGGAGGGAGTCCCACCTGCACCTGGCCCATCTTTTTGCTGCCCTTGAACAGAGCAGAGGATGGGCTGATCTGGGTGTGGCTGTCAGGGGCCGATGGCCAGCTGGCCACCAGATGCAACCTGCTGAGTACCTATAGGACCAGCTCCCCATCTTTAGCTAAGAGGAAACAATTATTATGTGTAGTGAGGCATTTCCAGGGACAGGTCAGTGCTCAGTACTTAGGTGACTCTACCCTCTCCCACTGTATAGTTTTAAAACACCTTGGGCAGCTAAGATTGACATACACAAAGCTGTCCATAATTAATGTATGTAACTTGACCCTGACCCTAACCCTAATATCTAGTTAAGCAATACTCGATTTTAAAAATTGCTCATCAATTAGAGGATGGTGTTTAAGAGTTAAGGAATTCAAGGACCGACCTTCTTTGATATTATTCTCCCTTGAATCCAGTAAATGGGAAAACATTCGGCCACATGCTCTCTGGAGAGTGGCTGCACGGGGGCAACAAGGAGTCAACAGTGCCCCAAACCCCACTGCAAGGCCATTCTTCCTTCATCCTGTCACGCCTTGTTATTCAATGTTTACAGGTCATTGTATAGATGATGAAAAGTTTGACGTTGCAGCATTAAAAAAAAAAAACAAATGAATTCTTACACCCTGTTAATAATAGAAGATGTTTTCTAAGATCTTGGACTTGGAGAGCACCTGGAGGCCCAGGGGCCTGGGAAAGGGAAATTACCAGGAGGACGGGACTCAGGTTGTGTCAGATTGCATATTATTGTCTAGGGTGGAGTACGAAATTGGGGTGGCATTGGTGGCCATGCACGTTTCCCCTAATCAAGGTGTTTTGTAAAGGTCATAGGGCACAGTTCTTCTGGAGGGCAGGGAGGGTCCTTGGCCATGGTTCCAGAGTCCCCAATCTGGAGGGCTTGCATTCCAGGACTCAGGGATAGGATCCTGAAACCAAATTCCGTGTATTTTTAGGTGTTAGGAAATGGATCCTCTATCAGAAGATGCTGAGGCGAGCTCCCCAGATTCTGAAGTTAGGGTGAGTGTCAGGCATTCGCTCAGATCAAGCTAGAATTTGTGTCCACTAGGGCTACTGAATGTGTGTGTGGCCACCTGGGGCCATGGAGGTTTCTCCTGCTTTGGGGATTTTGCAAATTTCCAAATAGTATGGTTTCATTCTGGGGGAGAGGTGGAGTCCTGTTGTATGGCCCAGCTGTCCTCTATGGAGGCATTAGAGAGCAGGTCTCTGGGTGTGGATGTCTGAAAACAAAACCAAGGGTTAGCACTAGGGACTAGGGTCATGGAAGATCTGATCTGCTGACTCTGGGACTAGCTACATGGCTGAATGACTGGAAGTCGGGGCCCAAGCTCAGGGACAGAATCCATATTAGGGTCCAGTGTTGGGTTCTGTAAATGGGGGTGTCCTCATTGGCTGTGTAGATTTTGTCCAATCTGGGGGTTTTGTGCAGCACCATTGAGCATGGTTTCCATGTAGAGGGTAGGCAAAGTCCCATGATGTGGCTCTAGAGTTCTCTATCTGGAGGGGATGTTGGCCAGGGTAGTCACGCAGTTCCAAGTACTTTAATCTATTCTGGGGGATAGGTGGTGTTTTGTTTTATGACTCAGGAATCCCCCATATGGACAGATTTGAGAGCAGAGCTCTGGATATGGATGCCAGAAAAACCATCCTACATTTAGGAGTAGGTCCTTGTGACATGGCAGTCCTTATATCCTGGCTCTGGCATGAGCCACCTACTGGGCTATGTCGAAAATGAGGCTCAGGCTAATAGTTACAATAGGTGTTTGCGTTCAGGGTGGCCTACAAAAGTGGGCATGGCCTCAGGGGCCACGAACTGACACTCTCCCAAACTTCAGAATCTAGGGAGCTCACCTCAGCATCTCCAGATTGGGAATTCATGTCTTACATGCTAACCATACATCGAGTCAGCAGATCTTACCTACCACCCCACTTTTGTACTCTACCCTAGACACGAATGCATAGTCTGACACTCACCTTAACTTCAGAATCTGGGGAGCTCATTTCAGCATCTGCAGATCAGTTTCCATGCCCTACACCTTAACCATACACCGAGCTTGGGTTTTCAGAATTCCATACCTTGAGTCCTGGATTGTAAGCCCTCCAGATTGGGGACTCAGGAGCCACACCACAGGACTCTCCCTGCCCCCCCAAATGAAACCGTGCCCTATGGAGCTTTACAAAACACAGTGTTTAAGGGAAATGTGCATGGCCCACGTTGACACCCCATTTTCGTACTCCACAGTGGAAACTAATACACAGTCTGACATAACCTGAGTTCTGTTCTCATACCATCAACCCAGATAGGTGACCCTAGATCCAGGGCCACCTGCAAAATTAGCATGGCCTCAGTTGCAATGCAGGTTTCTTCCAACTCTGAGGGTTTTACAAAGATCCAAAAAACAAGGTCTCCTTCTGGGGGGCAGGAGGAGTTTGATTTTATGGCTCAGGGGTCTGCCATGGGAAGTGATTCAAGAGGAGGGCTCTGGGTATAGATGCCTGAATCACCAACCTAGGGTTGGGATTAGGACCCAGGGACATAGCAACTCTGAACTACTGGCTATGGGACCAGCTATCATGGTTGCTGGTAGGAGGATGGGACTCAAGTTGTGTCAGACTGCATCTTGGTGTCCAGGGAGGAGTACAAATTTGGGTAGGATCGAGAGCCATGGATGTTTCCCCTCATCTAGGTGTTTTTTGATTCTCCATATGGACACGGTTTCCTTCTTGAGGTCAGGAAGAATCCTGTGCTGTGGCTCCAGAGTCCCTAATCTGGAGGGCTTCCATCCAGAACTGAAGGGGTGGAATTCTGGAAACCCAAGCTGGGTGTATGGTTAGGGTATAAATCATGGATCCCCGATCTACAGATGCTGAGGCGAGCTCCTCAGATTCAGGAGTTAGGGCTAGTGTCAGGTATATGCTCAGACTGGACTAGAATTTGTGTCCACTAGGCTGCCGAATGTGTGGGTGGCCTCCTGGGGTCATGGAGGCTTTTCCTGCTCTGGGTGTTTTGCACAGTTCCAAATAGTATGGTTTCATTCTTGGGGAAAAGTGGAGTCCTGTTGAATGGCTCTGGGTCCCCATTTGGAGGGACTGGAGAGAAGGACTCTGGGTATGGATGCCTGAGAACCCAACCTAGGGTTAGCACTAGGGACTAGGGTCATGGCAGGTCTGATCTGTTTACTCAGGGGTCAGCTATGTGCCTGGAAGTCTGGACGTCAGGGACTAATACATAGGAATATGTATTAGGGTCCAGTTTCTGAAAATTTTTGAAATGAGATCTCTAGCATCTGAGGTAAGTGTCAGACATTAAGTCAGGCGTTCATTCAGGCTAGAGTTTGTGTCCACGTGGGCCGCCTAATGTAGGGGTGGCGTCATGAGGCCATGGAGATTTTCCTACTCTGGGGGTTGTGTGCTGCTCCAAACAGCAAGGTGTCCTTACTGGGACAAGGGAAGTCCTGTTTGATGGCTGAAGGTCCCCCATACAGAAAGATTCAATAGCAAGACCCTACATACTGATGCCTTTAAACCCCACCTCACTTTACTATTGGAGCTTAGGAACATGGAACATTTGATCTGCTGGCTCTGGGGTGAGCTACCCTGGGGACTGTGTAGAAATGGAGTCTCATGTTGATGGGTCACAATGCGGATCTGTGTCCAGGGAGACCTTGGAATGTGGTGGTGGCATAGAGGCCATGCAGGATTCTCCTACCCTGAGGGTTGACACAGCTCCAAATGGCAAGGTTTCCTTCTGTGGGCAGGAGGTGATCTGCTTTGTGGCTCAGGTACCCCCCATATGTTGTCATTAGAGACCAGGCCTCTGGAGACATATGCCTGAAATCCCAAGCTAGTGTTCATAGTAGGGCCTAGGGCCATGTCAGGTTCAATCTTCTGTCTCTGGGGCCATCTCCCTGGGTGTCTGACTGGAGGTAGGTGCTCAGGGTATGTAAGACTGCTCACTTTTGTCCAGGGCAGCCTACCAATTTGGGGTGGCCTTGGGGGCCTTGCAGGTTTCTCCTATTCTGGAGGGTTTTGGCAACTCTAAAGGGCACAGTTTCCTTCGGGGGGAGGGGCAGGCATATTCCTGTGGTGTGGTTGTGGTGGCCCAAGCCTGGAGGGTGTGTGGAGCAAGGGTCTGGGGACAGAAATTTGAAAACACAAACTTGGGTTAGGGTTATTGCTGAGGGTATGGCAGGCCCAATTGGGAGACCCTGAGGGGAGCTCCTCAGGATCTGAAATTAGGAAGAGTGTGAGGCGGTAGCGTAGCCTTTTGTCTCTGGATTTTGTGGCAGCTGGATTTTGTGTCTAGCATGGCCACAGAATGTAGGGGTAGAGTCACGTGTCATGGAAGATTCTCCCTCTCTGGGGCTCCCAATAGTTTGGTGTCATTCTGGGGGAAGGGAAGAGTCCAGTCTCAGGGGTCCCCCCAAAATAAGGATTCCATAGCAGGGCTCTGCATTTGGGCACCAGAAAAACCCCACCGTGGGTTAGGATTTGGGCCTACATGCATGGCAGGCCAGATATGCGGGCTCTCCAGATGCCAGGGAAGCGTATTTGAAAATTGGGCTCAGGCTGAGGGTCACAAAGCGTGTTTGTGCCCAGGACTCCCCTCTAGGGTGGGCGGGGCCTCATGGGCCATGTAGGTTTCTCCTGAGTGGTTTACATCAAGGTTTCCTGCCATGGGGAAGGATGAGTTCTGTTTTGTGCATCAGGTTCCTGCATATGCAGGGATTTGAGATAAGGTCTGGGGACAGATGCCTGAAAACCCAGATGTGGTAGAGATGACGGCTTAGGCCATGGCATGTCTGATCTGCTGGATATCCAGCCAGTTATCTGGGTGGCTTATGGGAGGTCAGGTCTCAGGCTATGTCAGACAGAGCATTAGTGCCCAGGGCTGAGTTTGAAATTGGGGTGCTTTCCGGGCCAAGCAGGTTGATCCCCATTTGGGGTTTTTGTGCAGCCCCATAGTGCACTTTTTTTTTCTGGTGGGCAGGAAGAGTTGTGGCTCCTGAATTCCCAACCTGAAGGGTTCACAGGCCAGGAGTGTGAGGATAGAAGTCTGAAAACACAAGGTAGGGTTGGGTTTAGGGCCTAGGTCATGGCTGGCCTAGTCTGCAGTGGCTGAGGTGAGAACCTGGCACCTGAAGTATGGGGAGTGTCAGATGTTAGCTCAGGCTGGCATTTGTGTCTCTGATGGCTGACCTAGTATAGGGATTTCCTCATTATATCATGGAGTTTTTCCCACTCTGGTGGTTATGCACTGCTCCATGCTACATGGTTTCCTTCTATGGGACAGGGGATCCATGCCCTATACCATAACCATGAACTGAGCTTGGGTTTTCAGAAATCAATACCTTGAATCCTGGAATGCAAGACCTTCAGACTGGGGACTCCGCAGCCACCCCACAGGACTCTCCCTGACCTCCACAGTGAAACTGAGGCCTAAGGAGCTGCACAAAATCCCTCGATTTTGTTCTTGTAAGATCCAAGCAAATGCCTGGAACTTGTGCAAACTTCAGAATCTGGGGAGCTTGCCTCAGTATCTGCAGATCAGTGATTCATGCCATACATCCTAACCACACACTGAGCTTTGGTTTTCAGAATTCCATTCCAAGAGTCCTAGAATGCATGCCCTGCAGTTTGGGGACCCCGAATCCACCCCACAGTTCTCTTCCTGCCCTTCAGAAGGAATCCATGCACTATGGAGCTGTGCAAAACCCCTAGATCAGGGGAAATGCACACGGATGCCACCCCACTTACATTCTATACCCTGGACAATAATACACAGACTTACACAACCTCAGTCCTATCATCCTACAAGCAACTGGGACAGCTGGCCCCAGAGCCCACAGGTCAGACCTGCCATGCCCCTAGGTCCTACTGTAACCCTATGTTGGCATTTCAGGCATCCATACCCAGAGCACTCCACTGAATAACTCCATACAGGGGACACTGAGCAAAAAAACTGAACTCCTCCTGGCCCCCAAAGTAAACCTTGCTTTTTGGAGCTATGTAAAAACCTCAGAGTTGGAAGAAACCTGCATAAAACCTGAGACCATGCCCACTTTTGCTGGCTGCCCTTGTCACAAACACCTGTTGTGATCCTTTTCCTGAGCCACATTTTCAACACAGTCAAATGTGTAGCTCACCCCAGAGCCAAGATATAAGGACTGCCATGCCACTAGGACCTAACTCTTTTTGTAGGTTATGTTTTCAGGCATCCATGCCAAGAACTCTTCTCTCAAATCCCTCCAAATGAGGGACCCCTGAGCGATAAAATGGGAAACCAACTATTTCCCAGGACAGACCAAACTATTTGGAGCTGCACAAAAATCCCAGAGTGGGACAAAACTTCATGAACCCATGAGGCTCCCCCCACATTTTGAAGATCACTTGGACACAAACTCTAGCCTGGGCAACCTCCTGACACTTAACCTGAAATGACTGGAGGCTCGCCTCAGCATCTGTAGATTGGGCCTGCCATGCACTAGGCCCTAACCCTATCCCCAAGTATGGTTCTTCTGACTTCCATCCCTGGAGTCTTGGCCCACAAGCCCTCCAGATAGAGAACTCCAGAGACATACCATGAGACTCTGCCTACCCTCCAGAAGGATACCATGCTCAGTGGAGCTGCACAAAAACCCCATATTAGGAGAAAATTGCATGGCCAAGGAGGCCACACCCATTGATGGAACCAGACCCTGGATCCTAATACACCTGTCCCTGGAGCCTCTAACTCCAGTCAGCTACCCATGTAGCTTGCTCCAGAGTCAGGAGATCATCCTGCCATGCCACTAGTGCCCAATGTGAACCCTAAGTTGGGCTTTTCATAAGTTCCATAAGTTCCATAAGAACCCTAAGTTCAGGCATCCATACCAAGAGCCCTGCTCTCAAATCCTTCTATATGGGGATCGCTGAGCCATACAACAGGACCCCCTCTCCCTGAGAATGAAACCATGCTATTTGGAGCTGTGCAAAACCACCAGAGCAAGAGAAACCTCCAAGGCCCCAGGAAGCCACCCACACATTCAGCAGCCCTAGAGGACCCACATTATAGTCTGGTCTTAGTGAATGCCTGGCACTCGCCCTAACTTCAGAATCTGGGGAACTCACCTCAGCATCTGCAGATTGTGGATTCATGCCTAGACCCTAACCACACACTGATCTTGGGTTTTCAGAATTCCATTTCTTGAGTCCTGGAGTGCAAGCCCTCCAGATTGAGGACTCTGGGGTCACCACTCAGGACTGTCCATACTCTTCAAAAGGAAACCATGCCCCATGGAGCTGCACAAACCCCCTAGATCAGGGGAAATGTGCACTTTCTCCGATGCCACCCCACTTTTGTACACCACCGTGGACACACGGTGTCCAGTCTGACACAATCTGTGTGCCTTCCTGTAATCAGCCAGCAGGACAGCTGACCCCACACCCAGGATATAGGACCTGCCATGCCACTAGGCCCTATTCCTAACCTTAGGTTCTGGTTCAGGCATCCACACCCATCGCCCTCCTCTAGAATCCCTACACACGTGGGTCTCCTGAGATAGAAAAAAGAACTCCTCCTGTCCCCCAGAAGGAAACCATGCTTTTTGGAGGAATATAAAATCCCCACAGTTGGAAGAAACCTGCACTGACCCTGAGGACATGCACACTTTTGCAGGCCTCTCTGGGCACAAACACCCACTGCAACCCTTAGCCTGACCCCATTTTCAACAAAGCCCAATGGGTATCTCATCCCAGAGTCAGGATATAAGGACTGTCATGCCACTGGGACCTAACCCTTATCGTAGGCTGGGTTTACAGGCATCCATACCCAAATGCTGCTCCCAAATCCCTCTATATAGGGGACCCCTAAGCATTAAAACTGGACACAACCTATCCCCTGAATAGACCAAACTGTTTGGAACTGTGCACAGACCCCAGAGCAGGCAAAAACTCCAAGGCCGCATGAGGCCACCCCACATTCGGTGGATAGCAAGGATACAAACTCCAGCTTGAGCTACCTCCTGATCATGGCCTTAACCTCAATTCTCAGCAAGCTTGTCTCAGCGTCTGTACATTGGGCCTGCCATGCTCTAGGCCTAGCTTGGGTTTTCAGATTTCTGTCCTCAGAGTCTTTTCCACAAGCCATAGTTGGCAGATTCAACCTGGTATGCCCCTAGGCCCTATCTCTAACACTTTTTGTGTTTTTAGACATGCATCCCAGAGCCCTGTTCATGAATACCTCCAAATGGGATACCGTAGAGCCATACAAGAAAATTCCACTCATTCCCCAGAATGAAACTTGCTATTCAGAATTGCACAAAGCCCCCAAATTATGAAAACATGCATGGCCCCTGATGCCTCCCCAATTTAGTACACCACTGTGGACACAAATTAGCATCTGACACAACCTGAGTCCCGTTCTCCAATCAGCCACTGGGGCAGCTGGACCCAGAGCCAGCAGATCAGACCTGCCATGCCCCTAGGTCCTAATCATAACCCTAGGTTGGTTTGTCAGGAATCCATACCCAGAACCCTGCTCATGAATCCTTCCTAATGGTGGACACCTGTGCCATAAAACAGGACTCCATTTTTAATTTCTTTTTTTAAAGATTTTATTTATTTATTAGTTAGAGAGAGAGAGAGCAAGCGAGCACAGGCAGACAGAGTGGCAGGCAGAGGCAGAGGGAGAATCAGGTTCC
>RCUC01043777.1:0-24173 GCA_003697995.1 Taxidea taxus jeffersonii
AAAAAAAAAAAGTATTAGATTGAATTCTTTCCAAAAGAGAAGCAAATGAGAGGAAGGTTTTAAAAGCAAATCAAAAAAGAAATTCATTCACTCATTCAACAAATATGTGCTAAATGCCTACTATGTGCCAGATACTATTCTCGGGGCCAGGAACCCAGTGTCTAACAAGCCAGACAGAGCTCCTGCTTTGATCAAGCTAATGCACAAGTGAGGGAAGACAGCTGAAGAACCAGACAGACGCTGAAATGAATGTGAACTATTCACTCATCATGTGACTGTCACTCATTAAACATTATTTGTGCAGATCAAACAGTACACACACACAAACCCCACAAGCTTTTAAAAAAAAGCTCAAATAATAAAATCCCTCCCAATGCTAAATCATATAAAAATAAAAAGAAGCCTTAGGAGTACAAGATAACTACTGAAGTATCTGCAGAGCCGTCTTAATAGAAGAATCAGAAGTGTTCTACGGAGCTTCAGAAAAAGAGAGAGGGTCAGTGACGAATGGGAGTGACAGGGAGATGAGTCCAAGTTGGTTAAAGAAAAACCTTCAAGTTGCTCTTTCCAGGAAATACATCCACCTCCAAAATACAGGGTGGTTTATAAAGCCTTCTTACAGATTGAACTCCGCGACTGCTACTTCTGCAGCAAGACAAAGGCTCAGGTTCATCAGAGACATGGATCATCTGAAGCAATGCAAAGGAGGACAACCCACTGAGCACGTCCTGTAATACAGTGGCTCTCAATTGGGGGCAGTTGTTCCCAGGGGAAACTGGAAATGTCTGGAGACGTTTTTGGACTAGCAGGACTGCTACTGCTGACATGTAGTGGGTAGAGGCTAGAGATGCTGCGAAGCATCCTACAACATATAAGATAGTCCCCTCCAACAGTCCCCTACAACATTCCAAAATATCCAAATCCTGATGTCACCTTTAAACCATGTATATCATGAATTTCTGCGTTTCCAGCCTTCATGGCTACCTATAATGAGCTGAAGTGTTTACTAGAAGTTTTCAAGCAAAAGCTAAAAGACTGGCAATTCTGTGAGAGAAAGCGCCTTCTCTGTTTAGTTCATCATGCTTCTCCGGGGTTAACACTATGCCTGGCAGCTTGTGGGAGAGCTCAATATTTTCACATTTGTTGTCTGACTATTCACTCACCAGGTTTAAGAGGGTTAAGAGTCACCTTAAGGATCATCTAAATCATAAAATTTTACTATTCTAAAAAATTATTGCATATTAAATCTGTTATTTTTTCTGGTAAGAAGATCAGCCAGAAAGCTCTCCTTCAGCCACTATGTACAATTATATACATCTATACACATATACTTATATATGTATGAAACTTTGTATGTGTGTATATATACACACATATATGTACGTATACACGTACAAAATTTCACACATATATAAATATATAAATACATAAATATAAACAGCTTAAGAATGATATTGCAGATCAATACTGCATCATACTGCAGTTCAGTACATACTGAACTTTCAGAGAATAACAGGAAATAAAGATTAAATTCTTATCATAGGTGTCCCTGGACCACAAGTCTAGTTATGGCTTTTAGGAAATAACTTTCAGTAATACAGTATGTTGCTCTTAGAATCAGTTACTTAAGTAGAGCTAAGAAGTAAAATAACTTCTAAATGTTGGGAACATTTTCAGAGTACCAATCAAATGTTGTCTTCATTCAAAAGAATAATTTAGTTTCATTTTCTTTCAGTTCTCATGCACAGAAAATTAAATTGCAGATGGCTGGTAAATTGGATATGGAAATTAAAGTGGAAGTGAATATTAATTTTCTATCAATTTCTATTATTGGAGGCCATTAATCTTCTACCAGAAGAAGTAGAAAACTTAAAAAGTCAAATAAAGTTCTAATTTCTAGAAGATACTTAGAACAAATAATTTTTAAACAATTTATTGTAAGGCATTTTCCAAAACAACCTTTTAAACATCTAGTTAAGTGGCATTTAAGTAACTATTATCTAAAATTTACCTCCAATTAACTTGGATTGAAATTTTCAATTTTCTAAAAAATTAAGTACTTGGTACCACAAAAAGTCAACTAAGAATAACTTTGCATTTTATTTACTTAGTAAAATATAATTGCCATGTTCTTTGGCTCTAATTTTTTAGACCAAATAATCTCAAAATATATGGTATAGCAAACTTCTCTATTTGAATGTCTGAGATAAATAATCCTAAGAAACAATTACTGATGACTGGATAAGAGTGAACTATAAGTGTATGAAGCCAAAATATTTTATTGAGTAAAGGAACTTGGGAAAAGAGAAACATGCCAGGGAGGAAGCTGTTTAAATTACAAGTGTGAAGTGGCTGATTTACTAGAAAAAAACCAATAGGTAAACACATGCTACATTTTCAACTGAAATGACATGACATGACTTTAACAGTAACTATACACAGAAAAGTCAAAGAAACCAAGGACTTTTCTGAGGTAGTTACAATGGGTCATACTTACGGCCACAGAAGCCCACTGCCATGCAAAACAGTGACTGGTTGGCATCTGATCATGTAAGCGACAGCAGCCAATAAGAATAGAAAATAAAAAGCAGAAGACAAAGCACCACCAATCAATGTCAAGAGCTGCCACATGTAACACTCCTGCTATACATAAATACCAAGAAATGCCTTCTACAATCTGTAACTGTCTGTTTAAATTGGTTCCATATGAGTTTTAAAATTCCATTTAAGAATATTTATCTGTTAGATACCTAATTTAAAAACACTCCTTTTACTAAGCTAAACACAAACTTCACTATCAAAGTGCCTATCGTTTTTAAGCACACAAAGCATATTTGCTGAAACATGAAATACTTGTATTTTAAATAAAAATGTTTAATTTTATTTCTAGTTTCCTACAGGCAATGTTCAGCATCCAATGGGCAAAAACCATGCATTAGTAGAAACAGTCACTCTAACCTAGGAATCAGACTTCCCTTACTCATCCCCAAAGATGAAGAACAAAACCAAAATACTGACTCATTAGGAAAAGTTATAGGAGAAAGAAGGTGAGACAAGACAAGGAAGGAAGGCAAGAAGGAAGAAGAAAGAAGAGAAATTGAGATTTTTAACAGCATTTTGTGAGAAAATTTCTCTAAGAAAAATAAGTTCAACCCACTGAAATAGTGAACAACAAACCCATTCACTAGCATTGCAACAATACTGCCACACCTGTAGAAAAGAAGGGACTCATTTGATTTTCAATAATAATTTTTTTAAAAAAGCAGGAAGAGGACAGAAACAATGAAAATGTAATAGGAAGAAGGTGGGACTCGGATTCATGATGACTCTTACCGGTGCCATTCGTATTGCTGGGTGTGCTCCACAGCCCTGCACTGCTTTATGAAGTGTTTCACCAAACATGTTTCGAAGCTCAACTGAGTGACAGTACACAGCATCAATCTTAGGCCACCAATCCAATGCAGACTGGAGAAAAACAGAGACCATAAGAGAGGAAAAGTACAAATATGCATGAGTTGTACACTCTGGTTAACACTGTAGCCTTATGTTTTATCCTTCTGTGAAAATCTTTCTAAGACCATGCAAACACACACCAGGATTTCCAGTCTTCAAATGATATCTTTAATCCAAACACTAACCCATACATTTATTTTAAAATATAATAATGAACATGAGACAAACTGCCACTTCATGTACATGAGCATATGAGGCTGTCTCTTCCACCTGACAAGCTAATGAATCTGAAAAACAGTCTTTAGAGAGCTAATTCTGTAGCCAATCTTTTTTTTTAAGTTTAACATTTTATACATTTCAGAAACATATGCACATGGAGATAGTATATATTTTCCCATGTAAGAATGCTACTATCAAAGCTTTAAAAAAGATTAGTGGTTCAACACAATGTTGAAGGAACATGTGGCTAAACCATCACTTATATGCCTACAAACAACAATGATAAGTACAACACAAAATTAGTAAGTGAGAAAAAGCTATTAGTAAACCTATAATCTTAAACTGATATGCAATGATGGTACAATACACAAAAAGACGAATGATCACCACAAAGACAAACTGATCATAGCGAAACAGATTTAAGGGTAATAATATTATGTAAATATTTATCTATTTCAGTTTCACCTGTTTAGCTTTGATTCTAGTTTCTAGCACCTATTTTATTTGAACAGTGCCTAATTTAACTTTAAAATTAGTTAGTTATGAAATTCACTAAAGCTATAAAGTCTATTAGTTAATAGAAAAATGGATGAATTTTCACTCCATATGGAGATAATACAAGGCATGGGACAACTTCAGACATAGGCTTCCAGCTTACTACACTACTGCTCCATAGGAAGCATCTGAAAGAATGAACTAACACAGGAAGAGGACGTAGGGGAGTCACACCCTATTCCTGGGTTCCTTCTCATTCAACATTCTCCACTTCTAATTTCTTTACCCATAATTCTCAGACTATTCTAGGTAGCATCAAGTTATATTACCTTAACCTAAAATTAGAATACAAACTCTAATTACTGGATAGTAAAGTATAAATCAACTTATAATACATAATTTGAATACAGAACTCTATAGGAAGGGACCCCAAAGCTGTGAAGGAAGAAATAAATTCTCTTTGGGTAGTATGGCTGTTTCTCCTATTCCCCTAACTCTTGCTTTATTTAAGCCAATTCCTAACAAATTATCAAATTTTAGTTTAGTTATGTAATGGACTCTTTGAACTCTGGTCAATTTAGTCATTTGACTTGCCCAAGCAATCAACACAGATTGATTTCCATATATTTACTAATTTATACAGCTTGTGTTAATCAGCTTAAAGCAAAAAAGGCTGAATGGTCACAAAATACACTGAGATAAGGGTCCTATTCATTCTCCTAACCCCATAATATCTTGCCAGAAACTAATAACTAAAGAAAGATGCATCCCATATAACATCCTATCCAAACTATTATGCTGTTATCAATAGTTATTAAAATCATCACGGTACCAGATGCATCCTATAAGATAACATGATTTTAACTAAAGATTTAGTGATTTTCATAACTGCCATTTTTCATAATATAAAAATTTATTTTAATGTAAAAGTTAAAGATACACTTTCAAATAAAATATGCACTAAAAACTAGGCATGATGTAGTTGGCAAAAATTATAGTGTTTTGAGCAGTTACTAAATGTGTTCTTCTGAAACTAGTCAACTAAAGTAGACATTTCTTTTTTTTCTCCTTAAAACACTAAGTTTATTGCCAAACAAATGGCAATACTTTCACAAGTACATAGTATGAGCAAACTATGGCAATTCTTCAAGAGATTACTTAAATAAATTTTCAAGTGCCTTGGAGAGAACTTATCCAACCTCTCAGAAGGAAGAGATCATGTCATTCTCAGTATGTGAGCTATCTGTAAGGAAACTACAACTGCCATAAGGAAAAACCCAGAATACTAAGTACTGTACAGCCACAGCATGTTCCACTGATTGCTAAGGTATCTGGGCCATATATGTGTATTACTATTTCTTTAATTTCCCAACTGTAACAACAAACCTAATTTAACCTAAAGGAAGCTAACAAAGATTAAGTACATCACATAGATCTTATTGACCTCTTGTTAGCATGCCATAATAAAAAAAAAAGTGATGGCACTATGAATACCATTTTTAAAGCTGACAAAACTTTACAGTATAATAAAATTCAAAGAGTGAACAGATTTCCAGATTTCTTAGGAAGAAACAGAATATTTTAGATCTAAACACTGTACTTAGGAACTGAGTATGAATATGTTTCTCAGAAAGAAACAAAACAAAACTGCAAATCACTATCAAGTCTACATAACCCCTCAAAAACATATCACTAAAACTTTTATTTGACATTGTAACACTAAGAAACAAAATCTGTACATCTGGCTAAAGAACCATGGAAGAAAAGAACTTATGATGTGTATTGAACCAAGAATCAATGAAAAGGAAATCTTACACTAAGAATAAATTAAAGTTTAGGAGTCCAAATATCTAAGAAAAAACTTCATGGAATTTCAAGACAAAGTATTTCCATAATGGTCTTCAGAGAGACTCTGCAATAGTCAATTCCATCAATCTGCTAGTTACTTTATGAATAGTCCTTTGCAGTCAGAAAGTACTTCAGATTCAGTATCCATTAGCCTTAAACCATAGGAAAGAAAAAACCCAGCCCTAACAAGAATGAATCTATCAAACATTCTATGATATGATAAAGTATCATCCTCTAAAGTCTACCTTTAAAAGATACTTTACAGGTTCAAACTTAAGCTTTTTGTCAAGCTATGCATTAAAGGTTACTGATGCTGAGTATTAAGTTTTGAAATACTTAGCCAATACAGGTTTTTCTTTATGCAAACAGACTGCATATTGACGTGACCTCTGGTACAGACACACTCCACCTTCACACATGCAGTACTCATCGGAGTACAGAAGGATACACAGCCACTTCACCATGTACACGGAGGCATGCATGAAGTACCACTCCAGGCATGCTTTAAACCCACAGAGGAGCAGCTCAGCCACTTACAGCAGTGCCAAGTCCATGCTTGAAAGTGCTCTATATAGTCAATTGTAGACAAAAATATTTCACAATTAAAGTAACTAGCCACAAAGTATCAAAAAAGTATATACTTGGGTTTATTAAATACAAGTTGTAGGTATTTATGTAAAACCATCCACTCTAGTAAATGGAATGCTTTTAGTATTATAAGTCAAAAGAAAAAATTAATAACATTTCAATTCTGAACTACACATAAACCTTGGCGGGGAATCTTTTTTTTTTTTTTTTTTCTTTCTTAAAATGGCCTTGAAAGTAAACATTCAGGATACAAGGTCTTGGCTCACTACCCAGGCAAAAGTAAAAATTTTTAAGTTTTTAATACAAACTTATGCCTTATCTGCAATCAGATTCATAACGCTTTCCCTTTTGGGATAGCTGTAATTTAACCTAAAATTTAACCCACAGATACTCAACTGAGCAACTTATCATTCCCTCAAGGCATTTTAGTTGTTCAGAATGTCTGAGGGTGGGAGGAGGGAAGTGGCCCAAATGGCATTTAATGAAATGAGGATCAGGGATACCAGGCATCTTGCGATGTACAAGGTAGTGCTGCACAACAACAAAGAACTGCCCTGCCCAAAATGCCACTAGCACCCCACTGAGAAAAACTCAATGTGTCACTGAAAAGATTTAGAGATCTTTTTCCCCAGCAGAAATGGATAAAAGATGAGAAAACAGGGGCGCCTGGGTGACTCAGTCGGTTAAGCATCCGACTCTTGATTTTGGCTCGGGTCATGAGACAGAGCACCGCCGAGTTAGGCTCTACACTGGGCCTGGAGCCTGCTTAACATTTGCTCTTTCCCAGGTGCCTGGGTGGCTCAGTGGGTTAAGCCTCTGCTTTCGGCTCAGGTCATGGTCTCAGGTTCTGGGATCGGGTCCCGCATCAGGCTCTCTGCTCAGCAGGGAGCCTGCTTCCTCCCTCTCTCTCTGCCTGTCTCTCTGCCTGCTTGTGAGCTCTGCCTGTCAAATAAATAAATAAAATCTTAAAAAAAAAAAAAAAAAAGATTTGCTCTTTCCCTCTGCCTCTACCCCTCCCTCTCTAAAAAAGAAAAGAGCAGAGGAGAGGAGAAGAAAAGAGGCAGAATTTGGTTCAATTCAACACATTCAAGGCAAATGAATGTAGGGAGGAATTTTTAACTCATCAGAGATACACTCTTAAAAATGGAATTTGATTATCAAGAGGGCAAATATACCTAAGTAATCAATGATTAAAGCCCTTTTTAAGGCAACCCTCTCAGGTCCCCTCCCTCTTTAGGAGCTTTGTACTATTAGCCAATAAACTTTGCTTTACTATCACTCAATAAACCTTGCTTTGCTGCCCACCAATCAATAGATCAATCATTCAAGCCCTTTTTTTAAGGGAGAAAAAGAAAAAGCTGACCAATTTACACATAAATGGATAAAAGAAGAACTTGAGAACCTTCAAAGTATTACTGTTCTTGACAAGAACAGAATTTGGCAGAATTTTTAAGATTAGGAGTCTAAATATTTAAGAAAAACTTCATGTGATTTCAAGACAAAGTATTTCCAAAACTGTCTTCAGTGAGACTCTGTAATGGTCAAATAGTTAAAACTTCATGGTCCAAATCTGATAAGGTTTCATTATCATTCTACTTAATGTATTCACATCAGAGCCAAAGGATTCACAAGTACCTTATTTTGTCTGATATGCTTCTGTATCAGGTCAACACCTCTATTTAAGCGTGCTCATGTTTCATTTAAGGAAGACTAAAAAGCATAATCAACTATGATCTCACCATTTTTAAAATGTATCATACTGGCCTACACCAATAAATAGTTAACTACTTTTAACTTAAATGGTAAGGTGACAAGTCAAAATACATCAAATGCTGGGGAAAAGCTAGGAGTATTAAAATAATATTTAAAGAATCTGGGATGAATATGTTCAATTATATTCTCAGTGGCACTGTTCTCAAGTGATTTTGATGCATATAAAATATTTTAGGCTTAATCCTTCCAAAGGATCTTATTAACTCCACTTTTCTCAATAAAGCCCTCCAGTCAAATTGAATATGAAAAATACAATTGTATGTCAGTTACTAGATATAATCAACTGTGAGAAATCTCCCTATATCATATATCTAAGGTCAAAATCTTTTATAAACCAAGAATGTCTTTCTTAAAAAGAAATAAAAAAGTAAAGAAAGGAAGAAAAAAAATTTTAAGTAATTTAGCAATACCTTTTGGACTTACATTGGTGATGATTCGATGGAGTGAATTTACCAGCACATAGTGAAATGTAGAAGGGGAATTCTGAGCCAGGCAAATCTACAGGACAAAGGAAAAAACTGTATATTATTTCTGTGAGAAAAATATTCAACACCAATGAGGATAAAAAGAAACAGAAAAAAAAATTTTTTTAAAAACAGAATAAATTCTTAAGGTCTTAAAATTAACATTAATATATAATATTGAGAAATACCAATTCATCTTTCTAGTCTTTTTTTTTTTTAAGATTTTTTTTTAAATTTTTATTTGTCAGAGAGAGAGAGTGAGAGCAAGCACAGGCAGACAGAGAGGCAGGCAGAGGCAGAGGGAGAAGCAGGCTCCCTGCTGAGCAAGGAGCCCGATGTGGGACTCGATCCCAGGACGCCGGGATCATGACCTGAGCCGAAGGCAGCTGCTTAACCAACTGAGCCACCCAGGTGTCCCCTTTCTAGTCTTTTCACATTTATAAAGAAAGGATCAACAGCCTCAGTAAACATAACTGGATAAAAACCAATGCTCTCACCTTAAAGTGTTGGTTGTTGTGAGGGCTTATACGAAAGCAAGAAACAAGGCAGTCAATCATTAGATCCACATCTGCAGGCTGGCTGCCTCTTGAGAATGGTTTACTTGGATTAAAAAGCAGGTTCTATGAAAATCCCAAAAGAAAAGCCTTTAAACAATCATGCAGTATTTTTTTTTACTAGTATTTTTAATATCAACACAGCATCCACATACATGGAAATAACATTCAGTTGCCAGAAGCATAAAGCACTAACATTGTGGTTCATCAGTGTGATAAAATTCTTACTATACCAGATATGGTTCCTTTCAGGCCCCAAATTCTACATTATTTTAAAACCAAGTCTGAATATTTATGATAACCTTTAAGAAAACCGGTTAATTCTGTGTTTTCATCATATTCTAAACCAATTTAGTCTGAGTTAACACAGAAGTAACAAAAGCAGGTCTTATGAACTTACATTCCATGGTGATTCAGAACTTCAGCGTTAGCAATGATCTTTGACAATGATTAGCATAATAATGCTTTACTAGAAGTTTATTTTTCCTTTAGTTTTCTTAAAGTTTATAGTAAAGAAATAACAAGCATATTACCTTAAGATCAACCACCATGGACTGAACTAGTAGGAAAATGACAGAATTATCTTCCCAATTGATGTAAGTACTTGCTTTACACAGTTTGACACAGGCAATTGCAGCGCTCTCCGTCAGCTGCCTGCTTCCTCCATGCCCCGCAAGTGCTTTTCGTAGACTGTCCAGAAACAACTTCTATAGAATTCAAATATAAAAAGAAGTTTCTAGTTAATGCGTAGTTTCTAACATATCTGACTTGTCTAGGAGCAAATCATCAGCTTGTAAAAATTATATTCTAAAACTACATAATTGTGATTTTTACTTCTACAATTTAAGCAGTTGTCATCATTTACATGTTTCTCAAAAAATGCCACTAGCATTTGTTCTGCCATTAGCATCTGTTCTTCACTTTCTTTGCTGATTTATTAAAGGAACTTAGGACACAGTCCTTCCCAAACAAGGTAGTTGACTTCTCAACCCTGAATTCACTGATAATATTATCTTTCTAAATATTTCTAAATATTATACTGTGGTGGCTGTGGTCTATGTCAAACCACTGATCCTTTTCTAAAGCTCCAGGCTATATTCAACCTTTACCCTTCCAACAACAAAGGATATACCCAAGGCTTTTCTATTGCTCTAAATAAATTCTGTTCCTCAAAAAAGTTATCCAGGGGCGCCTGGGTGTGGCTCCGTGGGTTGAGCCTCTGCCTTCGGCTCGGGTCATGATCTCGGGGGTCCTGGGATCGAGCACCTTGTTGGGCTCTCTGCTGGGTGGGGTGCCTGCTTCTCCCTCTCTCTCTGCCTGCTGCTCTGCCTACTTGTGATCTCTGTCTGTTAAATAAATAAATAAAATCTTAAAAAAAAAAAGTTATCTAATCTTGTGATCTCAAGCCCTCCTTGAAGCTCATTAACAAATTTCTCCCTCTGTCATTCTCCCAAATGAATATCTCACATCTCCACTTGTATGTATTCTCAAATATAATGTGTCAAAGCCAAACTGATCAAACAACAGCAGAATATATATTCTTCTCCGGTACACATGAACAATATCTAGGACAGACCATATGTTAGGCTACAAAACAGGTCTTAATAAATTTAAAGAGACTGAAATCATATGAAATATTTTTCCTGGGGTGGCTCAGTTGGTTAAGCATCTGCTTTCAGCTACCTGCAGCTATCTGCAGGTCATGATCCCAGGGTCTTGGGATTGAGCCCCACATCTGCCTCCCTGCTCAGTAGGGAGCCTGCTTCTTCCTGTCCCTCTGTAGCTCCCTGTGGTTGTGTGCACGCACGCTCTCCCTGGCAAATAAATAAAATCTTAAAAAAAGAAAAAATATTTTTCCTGATCACGATGAAACTATAAATCAACAGAAGGAAAACTGGAAAAGTTCACAGATATTTGAAAATTAAACACCACTGGTCAAAGAAAAGAAATCACAAAGAAAGTTAGAAAATATCTTGAAATAAATCAAAGTGAAAACACAACATCAAAAATGGGATGCAGTGGAAACAGTGCTAAGAGGAAAATGTATAGCTGGAAAACACTCACGTCAAAAAGAAAGCTCTCAATTCAATAACCTAACTGTATACCTTAAGGAACTAGAAAAAGGAGAGTAAACTAAATCCAAAGCTAGCAGAAGGAAAGAAGTAATAAAGATTAGATCAAAGACAGAGAACAGCAAAATAATAGGAAAAAATCAAAATCGAAAGCTGGTTCTTTGAATGGATCAAGAAATTTGGGAGACCTTTTGCTAGATTAAAAAAAAAAAAACCCAGAAGATCCACATTACCAAACATCAGAGCTGAAAGTGAAAACAATACTATTTTTTTTTTAAATAAAAGATTACAGGGACGCCTGGGTGGCTCAGTTGGTTAAGCGGCTGCCTTCGGCTCAGGTTATGATCCCAGCATCCTGGGATCAAGTCCCACGTCGGGCTCCTTGCTCGGCAGGGAGCCTGCTTCTCCCTCTGCCTCTGCCTGCCACTCTGTCTGCCTGTGCTCGCTCCCTCTCTCTCTCTGACAAATAAATAAATAATCTTTTAAAAAATAAAAATAAAAATAAAAGATTATAAAATACTATGAAAAAATATATGCCCACAATTGGGTAATAGACAAAATGAGCAAATTCCTAGAAACATACCATCTACCAAAACTGATTCATTAATAGAAAATCTGAATTGACTTAGAACTAGTATGGAGATTAAATCAGTAATCAAAAACTTCCCAACAAAGAAAAGCCCAGGACAGTTGGTTTCACTGGTGAATTCTTTCACACATTTAAAGAAGAATTAATACCAATCCTTCTCAAACACTTCCAAAAATGTAAAGGAGAGGGAACACCTCCTAACACCTCTCATGAGGCCAGCCTTACCTTACTAAAGCCAAACAAAAACATGACAAGGTAACTACAGACCAATATCCCTAAAAATATTGATCAAAAAACCCTCAAGAAGAACTAGCAAACCAAATTCAGCAGTATATAAAAAGGTATAATAACAAAAATCTATCAGTGTAATATACCACATTAGTAGAATGAAGGTAAAAAACTCACATGATCCTTAACAACTGATGCATCCTTAACACTTGACACAATTCAACACCCTCTCATGGTAACAGCACTTGATAAGCTAGGAATAGAAGAAAATGTCCTCAACATGATAACAGCCATATATAAAAAACCACAACTAACATCACACTAACAACAGTGGAAGACTGAAAGCTTTTCTCCTAGTAGGAAAAAGGTAAGGATGCCTAGTTTTGCCACTTCTTTTCAAGAACATTATTAGGGGGAGCTCTAGGCAGAACATTTAGGAAAAGAAAAAAGAAAATGTTAAAAATTAAAAGTCATTCAAATTAGAACTAAAATAGCCTCTGTTCTCAGATGATACAATCTCATTTGCACACCTTAAACACACACACACACACACCTGTTAGAGCTAGTGAATTCAGTAAAGTTCTAGGATACAAAATCAACATATAAATACCAGTTGCATTTCTAGACACTAACAATGAACCATTTAAAAAAGAAAGTAGGGAAACAATGCCACTTATGATAGCATTAAAAAGAATATAATACTTGGGAATTAACAAGGTGGTGAAAGCATATACAACGAAAACTGTGTTAAAAAAAATTAAAGACATAAATGGAAACACATCCCATATTCATTGACTAGAAGACTTAACATTGTTAAAGTGTCCACAGTACCCCAAAAGAATCTACAGATTCAATGCAACCCCTTCCAAAACTCCAATAGCATTTTTCGTAGAAATAGAAAAACCTGTCCAGAAATTCTTATGGTCTGTCAAGTAACAAGAAACAGCCAAAACAAACTTTAGAAAGAACAAAGTTGGAAAACTCATACTTCCTAATTTCAAAACTTACAATAAAGTCAAAGTAATCAAAACACTATGCTACTGGTATCAGAACAGACTATATATCAAAGAGAGAGAATATGAAGTCTAGAAAGAAATCCTGGCATATAGGGTCAAATTATTTTCAACAAGAGGGCTAACACCATTCAAGGGGAATGTTCAGTTTTTTGAACAAAAGGTGCTTGGAAAACTGGGTATCCATATGCAAAAGAATGAAGCCACACCCTTCCCTTACCTTATATATAAAAATCAATTCAAAACAGCTCAAAGATCTAAAGAGCTAAAACTATAAAACTCCTAGAAGAGAACATAAAAGAAAATCTTTACAACATTGGATTTAGCAATTATTTTTTTGGATAGAATACCAAAAAAGCAATAGCAACAATACAACAAAAAAATGGATAAACTGGCCTTCTTCAAAATGAAAAGCCTTTGTGCAGCATATGACACTATTAAGAAAGTAAAATGACAGTCCACAGAATGGGGGAGAACATTTGCAAACCATGTACCGTAAGGGATTACCATTCGTGACACGTAAAGAACTCCTACAACTCAAAAACAACAAGAATAGCCCAATTAAAAAATGGGCAAAGAACTTTAATAGACACTTCTACAAAGAAGATATACAAATGGCCAACAAGCTTATGAAAAGATGATCAACACTGCTAGTCATGAGAAAGATGCAAATCAGGGCGCCTGGATGGCTCAGTCAGAAGAGCATGCAACTCTTAATCTCAGGGTCCTGAGTTCAAGCCCCATGCTGGGTGTAGGGATTACTTAAATATATAAATTAAAGGGGAAAAAAAAAAACCTTAAAAAAAAAAGAAGATTGAAATCAAAATAAAATACCACTGCACATAAGAAATTTCTAGGAGGATAGTGTGGAGATAATAGGAGATAAACAAAACGTGGTATGTACACACAACGGAATATTTATTCAGCCACAATCCATTTTGTTGCATGATCAGAATTTCATTCCTTATTGTGGCTGAATAAATATCATGCAACAAAATGGATCAATCTTGAAAACATTATGTTAAATGTCACAAGCCAGACATACAAGGATAAATATTGTATGATTCCACCGATATGAGGTACCCAGAATAGGCAACTGAGAGAGACCAAGAATAGAACAGAGGCTACCAGGGGCTAGGAACAGGGTGAACGAGGAGTTATGTTTAAGATACAGAATTTAAGGGAATTTTTAAAAGTTCACTAATAGATAATGGTGATGGTTGCAAAATACTGTGAATGTACTTGATGCCACTGAATTGCACACTTTAAAAAGTTAAAAAAAAAACTTAAAAAAATTTTACCACAATATAAATAAGTAAATAAAATTTTAAAAGCTAAACTCAAATTTATTTTGACCGAGCTCCAACTTTGGAATTTCCTTTTATCAGCCAAAAACACTACTTTGCATATCTCTCCTTTAACCCTAAACTTTGGACTTTAATTCATTGCCTAAAAAATAAAGTTTCAACCCCAACTGGCTCACGGTATCTTCCAGATTGCTCACATCTGCCTCTTCACCGTCATTTCTTATCATCACCTGCATGAATCTTCTGCCCTCTAGCTAACTAACTTTTCTGAACATCCATTTTCCTGATCTCCCTGGCTTGAACAATTCTAAGTTCTATTCTTACTTCAAGTTCAGCTAAGGTTCCACATCTCTTCTTGCAGCACATATAGCCTGCACTATTCTCCTAGAGGACAGGTACTCCTGATATGCAGCTTTGCATCTATGAAGAAATAACTGGGAATTCTAGGGAGATCCCTGACTCCACCTCTCTCTCCTAACTCCTTCATTTCTTGGTTCCTGGGGGATATAGATGTATTTCTCAGGTTCTCTTACAGTTAGATGTGGTCATGTGACTGAGTTCTCTCCAGTGGAATGTGAACAAAAGTGTGCCATTTCCAGGCCTGGCCCATAAAAATCCTCAGCATGATTTCCCATGTTTTCCCTTCTGGCCAGCAGAATAGAATCAACTTCCATGGAAGCTATGTTTTAAAAATGGCAGAGTCTTTGGGACACCTGGGTGGCTCAGTCAGTTAAGTGTCTACCTTCAGCTCAGGTCATAATCCGAGGGTTCTAGGATCCAGTCTCCCATCAGGCTCCTTGCTTGGTGGGGAATCTGCTTCTCCCTCTGCCTGCCACTCCCCCTGCTTGTATGCACCCTCTCTCATACAAGTAAGTAAGTAAAATCTTTAAAAATAAAAAAAATAAAATAAAAATGGCAGAGTCTTTGTTGTCCAAGGTTCTAAGAAACCACAAAGAGGAGGGCTATCCTGTAGAGCTATTCAGATCAGCAGCTCATTACTGCTTCATAAGTATAATAAAGATCGACTGTGTTGGATCATTATACTACCTTTCCTAATAAAATAAAAACACAATAATAACAAAAACTATAAAGTGAAAAAGAGAAACACTTTCATATATAGTTCACAGTGTACAATGTGTAAATGAGAGCCCGATCTGATCTGCTTAGGGTTCTATTTGTTGTTTTTTCTTTGCTTGTTTTATAATAAAGAGCCAAGTGTGATCACCAATGCCTGGAGGAGTTCTGCCACACTGCCAGAGTCTACTGGCTATTTCAGTAGAAATATTTCAGTAGAAATTTCAGGGTTCAGGGAGCTCAGACAGCTCAGACAGCTAAACCAGCATATTCATGTGGGGCTCTCAAGCCCCTACAGGCATTCTCAAGAGCTACAGAGTAATTCTAAGTGCAGTTTTAAACATTTACATTAAATTCTGTACCCTAAAGAAATGATACACATTCTTCTCCAATGACCAAAGAACACTTTTTTAAGCAAATATGTACCACCATTTTGTAACTGCAATTAAATCTTTAAAAATCACCAAAAAATGTAACAATTTGGAAACTATAAAGCATTCTTCTAAATCAAATATAGTATCATCAAGTAAGAGACTAATAGACAAAAAGTCCCCGAAGTTAATAAAGAGACTGGTGAAAAGAAGGAAAAAAAGGAAAGCAACTGAAGGAAATGAACAGACATGCAAAAGAAAACATGCAAATGACCACAAAACAGAAATGGTCCTGAACCTCACTAATCACAAGCAGTAAAATGAGTTACTTTTTTTCATCTCATTAAAGACTGAAAAGCATGCAGTCCTCATGAGGCTGAAGAAAAGTAGGCATTCTGATTTGTATTAGTGACATGTGACGAATACTGGGGAATGTAAATCTAAGAATAACTATAAAAATACATGGGTGTCTGGGTGGCTCATTCAGCTGGGTATCCAACTCCTGGTTTCGGCTTAGGTCATCATCTCAGGGTCATGAGATCAAGCCCAGCACTAGGCTCTGCTTGGTGGGGAATCTGCTTGGGATTCTGTCTCTGCCCCTGCCCCCGTTCACACACGGGTGTTCACACTCTTCTCTCTTTCCCTCTCTCCCTAAAATAAATAAATAAAATCATTAAAAAAAATTTTTTTAATACAGGGGTGCCTGGGTAGCTCAGATGGTTAACATCTGCCTTTGGCTCAGGTCATGATCCTGGGATCAAGCCCCACATTGGGTTCCAGGCTCCGTGAGGAGCCTGCTTCTCCATCTCCCTCCCTCCCTCTCTCTCTCTCTCTCTCTCTCTCTCTGTATCTCTCTCAAATGAATAATTTTTTTTAAATTCCTTTTTAAAAATAAAAATGCCCTTGACACAGAATCCTAGTTTTGGAATTCTAGTCTACAGAATTAAAAGCATCCATTAACAAAAATATATGAACAAAGATATTTACTTAAGGATTAAATGTAATGTCAAAAAGCTGTAAAAAATTTAAGTATTCATCCATTCACAGTGAAATGGTTGAGTAAATGAGGCTCATTAGTGTAACAGAATATTACCTAACACTTACAGGAATGTGTTAGTTCTCTATCTACTATTCTGGGGAAAGCTAAGATAGACTCTTAGGTGAATAAAGCAAGATGCAGAGTAATGTGTATACAATGACTTCATTTCCGGGTGCCTGGCTGGCTCAGTCAATGGAGCATATGGCTCTTTGTCTCAGGGTCACGAGTTCAAGCTCCAGACTGGGTATAAAGAGTACTTAAAAATATATATATGACCTCATTTTAAAATATAACCATCACCGCCCTATGTATGTATGTCTATTTTCGGGGCACCTGGGTGGCTCAGTTGGTTGAGTGACTGCCTTCGGCTCAGGTCATGATCCTGGAGTCCCAGGATCGAGTCCCGCATAGGGCTCCCAGCTCCATGGGGAGTCTGCTTCTCCCGCTGACCTTCTCCTCGCTCATGCTCTCTCTCTCTCTCTCTCTCAAATAAATAAATAAAATAGTTTTTAAAAAAGAAAAGAATTTTTTAAAAATCTTAAAGAAATTCAAAGGACAATGAGAAATCCATAGGAGATGTACAAATAATCAAACATTTGGAAAGATACAGCTGTGATTATTCAAATATAAGTTCATTAAGAGTAGTACTGAATTTATAATAGCTTTTTGCCTATGCTTATTTTCCCAATAAACAGAAACCCTCCCCAAAATTACTCTTTTGACAGGCTCCAAAGCAATCTAACATGAACAACAGTGTCCTCATAATGGAAAAGAGCAGCTACAGACCTGAGTGGAGTACCACAGCATCACAGACTCAAAAGGATTACCTAAGGTCACTTACTTAGCCATCTATTGCATAAATTCCTTATCCAGTATTTCTACAAAGTACTGAATCATTCTGCTGATTCTGAACATCTCCATCCATAGGCAAGTCATGGAGGAGCCCATTTCATGTTCACTCCACTAAGAATATTTCTCCCAAAGTGGCATGTATGCATAGACAGATAGATAGATAAATACACAAATAATAAAGTATTACCAAAACAAACTGCATACAGAAATTCAAATAAAACAGTAAGATTAACACCTACCCTGCTCTATTTAAAAAAAAAAAAAAAAATTTAAGAGTCCCTTAGAATTAGCAGTTGTCATAGTACCAATTTCACTATAGACAGCATATGTGGTATCCTGCCTTCCTAATAAGATGCTATGAAAACTGTTCTAAAATATCTAAAATGAGTTACTAGTCAATTTCATTAGCACCAAGCAGATACACCCCTAAGTACATGCAAATAACACAAGTGATGGATTCTAACAGGACAACCCTTGCTGTGATTGTTGGAGAAACTATGTCAACACTGATAGAAGTATCACTTAGTCTTCTCTGGAAAAAGAATGAAACTATAAAGAATTGTTTTTAAATCTTTAATTAATGAGAGTATCATTAATTTTCCCTTCAAAAGAATTTTTTTATGAGTATGTCTCTGCCAAGGCCACCAAACAAAAAGACCTAAAGTGATCATAATTAGAAATTGTCCCATGAAATATTATGTTTACAGAATACTAAGCCTAAAGTAATACACACCTTGATTTAAAATGACTAGATGACATCTGGACATAATAGGAATAATTCTGCCCCCCTCACCTTATTCATGTTGTTTTCATCAACCACATCCTTGGATATATCCTGGATTATTTCTGGACACAAGATAAGGAGAATGATTTGTAGTGGCCAAACTGCTGCTTTACGTTTGGTGCTTTCAGCAAAACCATCCACCAAGTCGAAAAGTTTTTCTGCACACTCTGTGTGAAAAATACAATTAAATTGATATTACTAAGTGAGAAAAAAATCTCTGGCATTAAACTAAAAGCGAGCACTATCCAAAAACCCAAAGGTCACATTTTTAAAAGATAAACTTGGAAGTTCATTTAAACAATGAAATTTCAGGTAAGCAGACAAGCAATATTATATTGTCTGTGTATTAAAAGAGCTATTTTGGGGCACCTGGGTGGCTCAGGTCATGATCTCATGGGTAGTGAGATGGAGGCCCACATCAGGCTTTACGCTCAGCTGGATTCTGCTTGGATATTCTCTCCCTATGCCCCTTCCCCTGTGCGCTCTCTCTCGCTCTCATTCTCTCTTAAATAATCTTTCAAAAATAAATTAAAAAAATAAAAGAACTATCTTGATCCATCCTAGAAAAGGTCACATTTCAGAACAAAAACTTGTGCTGAGTCTCAGTGTGCAGACCTTAATGCAGTATCATGCACACAAGAAGCAAACTGGACAGCTTCCCAAAGGGAATCATCATACTTTCCAGAAGTCTGTATTCTCTGCATTACAGCTATGTATCAAGAATTCTAGGTAAGGATACTACTACTTGATACACATCTCCCTGAATACAAAATGAAGCCTCACAGCACAAAAGACTACTTCTCTACAAAGAAGAGCCGTCAAATATCCAATCCACAACTAATTATGAAGATTAGAGCTTCATTCCAAACTTCACTATTTGCTCAAAGGAAAGGATTGAGGGAAATTTTGAAATATAAGAGAAAAAAATATTTCCTATTTGATACCAGCTGACAAGATGTAAAAGCACCATAATAACATAAATAATTTGGAAAGTGACAGATTTTTATCTCATAAGGAAGAGTTTAAAAGACGAATAATCATATTCTTACCAGCCATATCAGTCTGTGGAATCTGGTATAGCTTTGTAAATTCATCTGGATAATTTTCTACCCAGTTCCAAAAGGCCTATAAATAACAAAACATATGTTTTTACATGAAAGCAGGGGTATTTCTGTAATATAGTAAATAAAATGTCACACAACCCCAATTATATTACAAACTTCTAATTTCCTTCATAAGAATACTGCAATGCATTCCTCCTAAATAATAATGTGAAATTATCACTCAAATCATGACTTTTAATTCAAAATAGTGAAGAAAGCAACATTTACAAGCAAATTTAACAAAATTCTAATAGCAAAGAGGTTATAACTTACTTTTTCCAGGCTATTTATAACTGCTAATTGTGCAACCTTCTTTAGAGCTTTGAATTTAAATGCAGTTTCTAGAAAAAAAAATTTTTTTAATTAACTCTAAAATTAGTTAACACAAATTCAGAGCTACTTGTAAAAACAAATGAATAAACAAATCAACAATACACTTTCCTTTTACGTACAAACTTTTGTTCCAGTATTATTTGTAAGCAACGTGAAGGTAAAAACTCACTATGTCCACTAAAGACAAATTCAGTGAAAAGCAAACATACCTTGAATTTCAAAAGTTCTAGTTTTTTTCTTTTGTTTTTAATAATAACTGATTTTTAAAATATAAAACACATGGTCACTACAGAAAATTTTTTAAAAAGTCCACAACTAAAAAAAAAAAAAAATAAAAAAATAAAAAGTACACAACTAAGGGAAAGTTAAAACATCATCCACGATTCTACCATTCAGAATTACAGGTAACAGTCTATAATGAACTTTATTCCATTCCTTTTCATATGTAAGTTTAAGACAAATATATTTACCACAACTGAGATCATAAAGGCTAAACCAAACCCATTCTCTTCATTTTACGTAGTAACCCAAATTTTTTTCATACCATTAAAAATTCCTCATCCATATAGGATGACTCTAAATAGGACAGTAACTGTAACTTCACAGTTAAAACAAGTTACCTATTTTCAATCTCATGTATTTCTTTCAAAATCTTATTTTTAGGTATTACAAATGAGCAAATTGTGTTTCTGAGGTTAGAGATCTAACAAACTACTGAAGTGTGTTTCAAAGCCACAGTCTGTTCAAGTATGCTCTGGTGTCTTTCAGAATATTTAAGTCAATGTACTAAGTCACTGGTTATTTGAACACTTTGCAACTGTACATTTAAGAGATTTCTAATATATCATTATTATAAATGACATTAATAAACACTTTTATATCCAAATATTTTCCATATTACTGTTCATTTCTTTAGGATATGATCTAGAAGTAGAATTATCTGGTCAAAGAGATGAATATTTTTTAAGGCTCTTGATAAATATTGCCAAGCCAATTTTCAGAAGGGTTGGGCCAAATGCTACTCACACCAAGCAGCATATGAAAGTAGCCTTATCAATATTCCTATCATCATTAAACATGTTTTTGTTTTTATTTTGCTAATTTGTTCAAAATAGTGGTCTGCACTTTAAAAACAATACTAACATGTTTCCATATGAATATATTAGATATTTTCATTTCCTCTTCTGTCAATGTGTTATCCCCATCTACGAAAAGATTTATACCTGGAAAAAATGACCCTTCTATAAACTATTTTACTGGTAACAGCCCCTTGGCAGAAAACTCAGCCCACAGACTTTGCTTGTTTTAACTGATGTATAACTGACATACATTATATTAGTTTCAGGTATTCAACATAATGATTCCATATTTGAATACCCTGTGAAATAATCACAGTAAGTTTAGTTAACATCCATCACCATATGTAGTTACAAATTTTTTTTCTTGTGATGAGAACTTTTAAGATCTACTCTCTTAGCAACTTTTAAACATGCAATCCAGTACTACTAACTGCCATGCTATACATTACATCCCCATGACTTTTTACAACTGGAAGTCTGTACCTTTTGATTCCCTTCACTCATTTTGCTCACTCTCCCATTCCTAGCCCCATGTCTGGCAAACACCACTTTGTTCTCCGTATCTATGAGCCTGGTGGTTGTTTTTCTTTTTTAAAAACAAGATTCCAGGGACGCCTGGGTGGCTCAGTTGGTTAAGCAGCTGCCTTCGGCTCAGGTCATGATCCCAGCGTCCTGGGATCGAGTCCCGCATCGGGCTCCTTGCTTGGCAGGGAGCCTGCTTCTCCCTCTGCCTCTGCCTGCCACTCTGTCTGCCTGTGCTCACTCTCTCTCTAACAAATAAATAAAATCTTAAAAAAAAATAAAAATAAAAATAAAAACAAGATTCCAGGGGCGCCTGGGTGGCTCAGTGGGTTGAAGCCTCTGCCTTCAGCTCAGGTCATGATTCCAGGGTCCTAGGATCGAGCCCCATCTCGGGCTCTCTGCTCAGTGGGGAGCCTGCTTCCCCTCTCTCTGCCTGCCTCTCTGCCTACTTGTGATCTCTGTCAAATAAATAAATAAAATCTTTAAAAATAAATAAATAAATATAAAATATTTAAAAAAAACAAGATTCCACATGTAAGTGAGACATACAGTATTTGTCTTTCTCTGATATATTTCACTTAGCATAATTCCCTCAAGGTCCATCATGTTGTCACAAATGGTAAGATTTCCTTCTTTTTTATGGCTGAATAACAGTCCATTTTAATATAGAATGCATACATTCCCTTTTACCTATTTTATATATAAGACAGAAAATATTTCTTAAACATATGAACATACATGTATATTTTAAATACATATATATATATATATGTTTCACATCTTCTTTATCCATTCATCTGTCAACGGATACTGAAGTTGTTTCCATACCTTGGCTACTGTAAAATAATGCTGCAATGAACATCAGGTATACAGATCTTCTCAAGTTAATGTTTTCATTTTCTTTGGATAAGCACCAAGAAGTGGAACTGCTGGATCATAAGGTAATTCTACCTTTAATTTTTTGAGGAACCTCCATACTGTTTTGCTTGGCAGCTGTGCCAACTGACGTTCCCACCAATAGTGCACTTATTATTTCTTGCTGTTTTGGTAATAACCATTCTAGGAAATGTGAGGAGATAACTCATTGTGGTTCTGATTTGCACTTTCCTGATGATAAGTAATAATGAACATCTTTCATGTGCCTGCTGGCCACCTGTATGTCTTCTTTGGAAAAAGTATTCAGGTCTTTTGCCCATTTTTTAATCACAATGTGAGGTGTTTTTGCTATTGAGCTGAATGAGTTCTTCACATATTTTGTATATTAACCTCTTATCAGATATATGATTTGCAAATATTTTCTCTGATTCAGTAAGCTGCCTTCTCATTTTGTTGATAATTCCTCGGCTGTGCAGAAGCTTTTAATCTGGTATAGTCTCACTTGCTTATTTTTATTTTTGTTGCCTTCTATAGACTTTTAATGGAAGGATCTAGATACTTACCTTTCTGAGATGAGCCTTTGAGTAATAAAACTGACTAAACAATTTAAATGTCATTTTTGCTGGAGTTGGAAATGAGTAATTTGCTAAGTCAGTTTTAAAATGTATTCTCCAACTTCCTTTGCTCTTGCTCTCCTTTGATTTCCAAATAATGGCATTAAACTTCAAAGCACTCTCGAGCCTCTTTGCCTTCCTACGTTAACTTTACCTTTGTGACACCTACTTCTTAAATTTTATACACAGAGAAAATTTCTAAATTTTATCATCCTTAACTTACATTTAATGATAGATCCTAAGATCTTAAAATTTCAACTGTGAACTGAGTTGTGGTTTATTACACTTTAAAACAATTGCTGTCCACTTAACATAACAGCTAAAATAATCCACTTTTTCTTTTTTTTTTTTTTAATATTTTATTTATTTATTTGTCAGAAAGAGAGGGAGAGGGATGCCTGGGTGGCTCAGTTGGTTAAGCGGCTGCCTTCAGCTCAGGTCATGATCCCAGCGTCCTGGGATCGAGTCCCACATCGGGCTCCTTGCTCGGCGGGGAGCCTACTTCTCTCTCTGCCTCTGCCTGCCACTCTGTCTGCCTGTGCTCGCTCTCTCTGACAAATAAATAAATAAAATCTTTAAAAAAAAAAAAAAAAAGAAAGAGAGGGAGAGAGAGCGAACGAGCACAGGCAGACAGAGTGGCAGGCAGAGGCAGAGGGAGAAGTAGGCTCCTTGCTCGGCAGGGAGCAAGGAGTCCCGATGCGGGACTCGATCCCAGGACGCTGGGATCATGACCTGAGCCTAAGGCAGCTGCTTAACCAACTGAGCCACCCAGGCGTCCCTCCACTTTATTTCTTTATTAAAGTTACTGAAAATGATTTAATTGTTGTTTGGTCTTATAATGGTAATGACCTAAAATCAGTAACAGAGATAGAACACAGCCTTATAGTACTAGTCTACATAGATATAGCATTCTTTTTTTTTTT
>ML094622.1:7395-29487 GCA_003697995.1 Taxidea taxus jeffersonii
CATCCATCCATCCATCCATCCATCCATCCATCCACCCACCCACCCATCCATCCATCCATCCATCCATCCATCCATCCATCCACCCACCCACCCAATCAACCATCCTTCCATCCATCCATCCATCCATACGTCCGTCTTTACTTGAGAATTTTCTAACTGTGGTAAATATTATCTAAAACACATATATGATCAAAAACACATTACCCATGTTGGTTTAGCCATACTGTCTTCTCAGATGGAATTTAGGAACACATGAGCTAGAATACATCTTTTTTAGTTATCTAGGGGCTGGCAAGCACTGTGATACTTGAGTTTGAGTCACAAATAGCATAGAGGGAAAGGCACCATGTTGGGGTCCCTGTGGACAAGGCAGCCCAGGCACCCACCTGTGACCACTCAGATGCCTCCCAGATGGACAGGCAGTCCTGGCCTTCGCAGCTCTGCACTGGTGCTGGCCGGGGGCCCTGGCAGTAGAGGGGCCGTGTGGTGACGTGGGTGCCATCTTGTAGCTGGTATACGCAGGTCACCTCACGATGCTGGATGCCCTTCTCACAGGTAGCTGAGCAGGGGCTCCATGGGCCTGCCACCCACCTGTCCAGGAGAAGGAGAGACAGTGAGAGAATAACCAGGTGGGAGGCCAGCTGTCCCAGGGGGGCCTTCCAGACACGTCATAGAGTTTTGGGCCTGTAGCATGAGGGAGGGAGATGGATATAGAGAGCTTTGCAATTGACATGCAAAATAATTCTGAAGTAGTAGAGCAGAGGAAGTCACATGAGTTAAACAGGTCAATGGCTTATTCAAAACAGAAATCCTTCTGCCCACAACAGCTCTGTGGCAGACTGAATTATTGGTCCTGAGTGGTTGCTCTCCCTGGGGTGGGATCACATGTCCCACCCACTGTCTACGTCATGCTTTGTTCAATGGGGTGTGAGTGGACATGAAGCTGGCCATGTCCCAGCAGAAGCTTTGAGTGTGATTGTGTGGTTTGGCTCTGCTTCTCTCCGTTTCCTGCCCTCTGCCATGAGAATAGCAGGTCCCACCACGGATGCTCCAATGTCTGAACTCTGTCATAACAGGACACGGCTGTCAGCCACTGAGAGGCTCAGGTGGTTTGTGATTTCAACAAAACCTGACCAGTACAGCCCCGACAAATGATGCCCAGGGCCAGCTTGAACACACCAGGACCAGGGACTCCCTGGTCCTCCAAAGAGTGGAGGGCCTTCTTGGGTGGGGACAGTCACTCTTGAGGAGGTAAGTTGTGGGCTGGGACAAGACTGAGCTGGTGACAGTGCTCCACTAAAATTTGGCCTAACTGCCTTCCATTTCAATGACTCCAAGTCAACCAGGGTCTTGATTGGCCTCAGTGTGGCAAGAAGCTGAGCTGTTGGAAATCACGATTTCCCAGGACACAAATGGGGCTTTGAATGCCCTTTTGGGGACACAAAAGAACCCTCTCCTCCGTTGGTCTCTGCATGAGCCTCAGATCCTCCCAGCTCCCAGGAGCTCACCACTTGACAAAATGGCTGAATCCATTGATGGCCAGGTCTGATAACCATTCAGGTCTTCCTCATTCGTTGGAATAGCTCTAAGCTCCTGAAACCAAATCTGATCATGTTCTACTGTTAGAAACATCAGTGGTATCTTCCCACTGGGTGATGCCAGGCCTCTCTTCATCTCCAGGTCCAGCTCACTTGCTCATTCATCTATCCCAGCATGGCACATGCACGGAGGGCTTCCCATGTGCCAGGCACTGTTCTAGGTTCTGATGATGAGGCAGGGAACAAAACAAAGCCCTGCCCTCTGAATCTTAGCCTCCTGATGGGGACAGACAGTAAACCAAGGAAGGATACACAGTAGACTATATATAGTGTATAGTAGATATATATATGTCAACTATGTATATCAGTATATATACCCGACATAGAGTTGATATATTTAGAATGATAAAGATACACTGAATGATAGATAAAGAATGATAACACAATACACCATACATAGTGTATATTACACATCATACATGAATAGGGAAGATGCCACGTGGTGGTAAATGCTTTAGAGAAAAGTAAAGCCATGGAGGGCAGACCGGGAAGGAGGTGAGGGGTGAGCACTTAAGGTGGCAGGGATGGTCCCATGGATAAGCTGACATGTGAGCAGAGCCTAGAAGCAAAAAAGTTGTCATGTGGTTCCTTGGGAAAGGACTGCTAGGCAGAGGGCACAGTGGATGCAAAGGCCCTGGGGAAGAGTGTGCTGGCAGGGCTGAGGAATAGTAAGGAATCTGGTGTGGCTGGGGGAGGGATGAAAAGAGAGAGGGGTAGACAGAGGAACATATGAGATGACAGGGTGAGATCCTATAGGCTCTGGCTGGCCACTGCGGCTCTTGTTTGAATAAGATGCAGTCACAGAGGGTTTGGAGAGAGGAGTGATGTGCCCTCCAAGCTCGGAGAGGGTCATTCTAGCTCTGAGCAGACACCAGTCTACAGGGCAGCAGCGAGGAGACTACTGCACCAGTCCAGGCAGGAGATGAGGGTCGTTTGTATTAGCTGGGGGTGGTGGCAGTGGTTGGGCTAAATTTTGAGAAGATGGAGCTACCCAGGCCCCCTCCCTCCACCTCTATATTGTTCCTCTTTGTCTGTTAGGGCAAGCTCAGGCCACCTCTTCTGACTTCCAGTCCCCTTGGTAGAGCTCCTCACTGTCTTCCAAGCCCCTGCAGGGAAGCTCTTCTTACCAGATCCCTTGCCTATGCTGCGGGATGGAGGTGACCATGCCTACCCTGGAGTGTGAGGACAAGGGACATATTGCCTGTAAGCTGCTTACACCAATACCTGGCACACTTAAGCCTATATAACTCTTGGCAATTGTTCTTTATCTCCTCAGTAGCAGATAATGAAGTCCTAGAGAGCAGTGAGCAAATCTTGCCCCAATTTTAGCATCTGACAAGTGCTTGAACAACACTCAGAATGAAACCAACTCCTACCCATTTCTCCTCTTCTGGTCTTAGGAGTAACAGGATTGCCTTCTTAAATATTTGAAGATAGTGCTTTTGTTCCCCTTTTAAGTTTTCTCTTAACTTGATCAGAATAATTTGCATGTGGCAGATTCTTGAATCCTCTCCCTTCTAATTCTCTAATCAGTCACTATTATTCTCAAAATGGATTGCTTTGTTGTGGGCAAAATGGCCCAGATGTGGTCTGAAAGCATCAGGGGAGAATGTGATGATTTTTTCTCCTCTTTAAAGGGAGGCTCTGTGTTCATTAAAGCAGCTCAGCTTCACACTATGTCTGTTTTAAACAAGCAGACTGCACCTCTGTTAGCTCCTACGACTTCTTTTTTTCCTCTACTGAACTGACTCTCAGCCAGATCTCCTCTGTCCTGACCTTTTGCCATTGACTTTGTGAATGCAAATGTCAGGTTCTAGCTAGAGACCTGTTCGGTGCTACTGCATTGACCTCAACCATGGAAAAAGCTTCATATCCTCCTCTTTTTTCTTTTTTTAAAAAGATTTTATTTATTTATTTGCAAGAGAGAGAGAGAGCGCACACACACAAGCAGGGGGAGCAGCAGGCAGAAGGAGAAGCAGATGGAGAGAGAAGTAGGCTCCCTGTTGAGCAGCGAGTCCAATGTGGGAGTGGATCCCAGGATGCTGGCATCATGACCTGAGCCGAAGGCAGATGCTTAAGTCACTGAGCCACCCTGGCATCACCCCCTCTACATCCTACTCATGGGACTATCACCTGCCCGTGGGCATGCATGCTGTTGGGCAGAAGGTGCCAGCATCTCTATCCTAGGGCACACAACCAGAGCATGGGCTCTAGGGAATGTGCAAGTTGACGCTGGTCAACACAAAGGTCACATCCGGGCAGCTGGAGGGAAGGGATAAGGGCTGGGAGAGGTTCCGAAGTCCTCCCTCAGACATCTCCTATGCCTCCTGTTCCATCACAGACTGAAAAAGTCAGACCCACAGGGATCCGATTCCTATAGAGCTGGGAGGGATAACCAACATTCCCTGTTCTGCTTCCCTTTCCCTCTGGTGTCTCCTGGGACTTTCAGGGGCTTTGCAGAAGGATGACAGAATGGAAAACAGCCCATGCATCACTCCTCCCCTTTCCGGAAGTATCCTTTGACTCCCTGCAATGTCCCTCCCTTGCTGTTGCCCAGAGTTTGGCAGGAGAATGGAGGACAGAGCTTAGAGTACATGCAGATATGCATGAAACAAATCTATGGTCTGCACTCATGGATACGTAATGGGGGTTTCTCTGTCTCCTGGAGCTGTGTAAGAGGGATCCTCTTGCTCCCCTCCTTGGAGGGCTAGTAACTGTTAGATGTACTGAGGATCCACTGGGATTCAAAACAAGTCCTGTCTGAGGCCAGGGCAGTCTCCCCAAACCACTGTGGTTCTCATGGACAATGTGATAGGGTGAGAAGGGGGCACAAAAGCACTCCACACCCACCAGTCCCACATGGGGCAGCTCACAGCACCTTCCCAGCTCTGCATGGGGTTCTGGATATACAGAGGCAAATATGGCACAACTGGGCTCACTGGCCAGGAGGCCTAGGAAGACGTCTCAGTCCATCTCGGGGGGAATCTTGGGGTGGTGATGTCTAAGAAGACCCTTCAAGTACAAGCAGAGGTAGCTGGAAATAAACTCGGGGGTTGAATATTGTTTTACTCAGGGGCCCTTTGTTACTCTAACACTTGATGAGTTTAAAAACAGTGACAGGAGTGTTAAATCACTATACTGTGCAATTGAAACTAATATTACACTGTATGTTAAGTAACTGGAATTTTTTTAATCTTTTTTTTTTAAAGATTTATTTATTTGTGTGTGTGTGAGAGAGAGAACATGAGGTTGGGGGACAGAGGGAGAAGGAGAAGCAGATTCCCTCCTGAGCAGGGAGCCCCATGCAGGGGCTTGATCCCAGGACCCCGGGATCAGGACCTGAGCTGAAGGCAGACTGAGCCACCCAGGTGCCCCCTAATTGGAATTTAGATGAAAACTTAAAATAAAAACAGTGACGGGGAAATATCTGGGTATCCCTGCTCATGGCAGCATTACTCACGGTAGCCAAAAGGCAAAAGCAAGCCAAGTTGATGGATACACAGGTAAACAAGGTATGGTAAGTACGTACCACGAGGATAGGATTCAGCCTAAAAAGGAAGGACCTCTTGTCCCAGGCTGCAGCATGGATGACCCTGGGGGACATGACACTGAATGAAATAAGCAAGTCACGAAAGCAGACGTCCTGAATGATTCCGCTTGGGTGAGGCAACTGGAGTAGATTCAGAGAGACCGAAAGTAGAATGGCAGCTACCAGGTGGGAAGGAATGGGGAGCTCATGTTTAACGGGCATGGAGCCGTGCTTGCGCAAGAGGTCTATAGACTTGTGGAGACAGTCGGCAGTCATGGCTGCACAGCACTGTGAATGTACTTCGTGCTACTGAACTGTAACTTAACAATGGTTAAGGTGGTAAAATTTACATGTATTTTACTATAATTTAATTTAAAAAAAAAAGTGATGGTTAGAAACAGGGAGTAGAGACATGAGAAAGGGACAAGGAGGTGAGGTGTCTCCCCAGTCCCAGGGAGGCAAGGATGAGGCAAGAAACAAGGCTGGTGCTCAGCTCTGCGCAGCCACATTGTGGCCATGAAGCACCTATACAGAGCGTCCTCACTGGGGCTGGCAGCCCTGCTTGAGAGATGGGAGGAGCTGGCTCAGGGTGATCAGAGCTGTTTTTCAGCTAGATTATTTTCTTTGCTTCCGATCTTGACAAATATCTCAGCAAGGTATGGGGAGAAAAAAAATGACTTTCTGGAAACTTTGGTTTTGGTGGCTAAAGGAAACCATTTCACCAGAATGAGTGAGTACACGGCTGCCGAAGCTGGTCTATGTTGGCGGACCATCTCCATGCAAGTAAACATCTGAGGAAAATCCCATTAATTCCAAGTCCAGGAATTTGAGAAAGGAACTGCTGTTCCATAAAACAATTCATATGACAACTGAAGTCTGATTTGTTTTTTTTAATATCATGCCCCCTAAAACCCTCAACAGTGACATTTACTAGCTAAGTTTGAGTTCGCAGATCTTCTTAAAAGCTGTAAAACAAATTCTTGAGGAATCCACTGTTAATGCTCCTTTAGTCCAGGCCGCCCTTCCTCAATTGCTCTGGAGTCAGGAAGGATTCCTTTCCTGTCTAATAGGAAACAGACGGCTCCTCCACACACACTTCAAGTTTGACCGTTCTAATCAGAACGTACCTGAGACCTTGTATTATTAATATTATTATTTTTACTACCGCTATAGCAAATAACCATAAATGGAATGGCACAAAGTAACAGATTTAGCACTTGACACTTCGGGAGGTTGGAAATCTGACATGGGTCTCACTGGTCTAAAATAAAGGCTCTGCCCCCAGGGCTGGTTCCTTCTGGAGACTCTGAGAAGACCTGCCTTTTCCAGCTTCTAGACACTGCCCCCCCATTCCTTGGCTTGTGTTCTTTTTCTCCATCTTCAAAGCTAGCAGCTTCAGGTCAAGTCCTTGTCACACTGTATCCCTCCAGCGTCCTTGTGTACCCTCCTCCCCCTCTTTTAAGAACCTCTGTGATTGCACTAGACCCATGCGGATGCTACAGGATAATCTCTCTATTTTAAGGCTAAGCTGATTAGCAACTGTATTAGTCTTTGAGGGCTGCTGGAGAAAGGACCACAAACTAGGTGGCCTGAACCACCAGAAAGTTATTCTCTCACAGTCCTGGAGGTTAGAAGTCAAAAATCAAAGTGTTGGTAGGCTTGGCTCCTTCTGAGGGCTCTGAGGGATCTGTTCTATGCTTCTCCCCTTGGTTCTAACAACAGGTGGCCATCCTTGGCATTCCTCACTTGTGCGAGTGTTACTCCAATCTCTGCTCCTGTCTTCACATGGCGACTGCCCTGTGTCTCTGTGTCCTTACATAGCTGTCTTTAGAAGGACTCCAGTCAGATTAGCTCAGGGGCTCACTGTGCTTCAGTATGACCTCATCTTCACTAATTACACCTGTAATGACCCTATTTCCAAACAAAGTCACATTCCAAGATACTAAGGCTAGGACTTAAACATCTTTTCTTGGGGTGGGGTGGGGGTGGTTGGGGGAAGGATACAACTCAATCCAGAGCACAAATTTAATTCCAACTGCAACCCTCTGACTTCCCTCATTTCCCTTTGGCACGGAACTCAGCATAGGCAGGAGTTCTGGGAATTAGGATATATACGTGTGTTGTGGGGGGGTATTATTTTGCCTACCCCACACCCATCATATTCACAGTTCTGAGAAATTTCAGCTTCTATTCAAAATTCATGTTCTATTCAAATCTTGATTTGGCTGAGATTTAAACTAGGCAAAGATCTTGTGAAATCTGCTGAAATCTGACTTGGTTACAAAGAAGGAATAACATATTCAAGATCTTGTTCTTTTCACATGGATATTTTATGTTGAATATAAAGTGAATCCCAAATATAAACAACCAGAGAGAGAACACTGGTAGGTCATTCACTTTCAACAAGTTCAAACTGGAAAAAAAAATAGTGTGAGCTGTATTTCAATACAAGAGGTGTTCGAGCTAATAAGCATGTCTGTGGGATTCAGTCAGCTTTATCCATCTCCAAAATGCATCAGTAAGAAGGGTCTGGTATTGGCTGAGCACCAATCTGGGCCGACCTCTGTGCCAGGGATGTTCTCTGCATTAGCGAAATTAACCAAAGGAAGGAAATGAGATGTTCCTATGTGACAATCTGAGCAGTTCGTATGGAGACAAATACCAGGCATGGCATCATACAGGCCACATGTAAAATATCAAAGCATAGAGAGGATGATGCGAAACAGCCCAGAAGCTCCAGGAAGCTGCAGGGCAAGTTAAAGAGAGAACAGCTACTATACAAAGTACAGTTGCTTTGTTCAACCTTGGCTTACATGTCCCCCAGACACATGAGTGTCAACTTTATGCCAAGTTCTCAACTGAGCGCTGGGGCACTTGGCTCAGTGTCCCTACATTCATGTAGCTCAGGCAATTGTGTGGTCCTTGGGGGAAAGAGAAACATATAAACAGACAATTTCTTCACTATCTGATAAGTGCTGTGGAGGAAATGGAGTTTGAGTTGGGTCCAAGGTGAAGCTGGCCAATCACAGCAGCCAGGCTCAGTGCTCTCACAGAGAGAGCCTGCTATGATATGCCAAGGAGTGAGAGAGTGTGGCCACCCAGTTTGGAATAGCTGGTACTCAAAGAGTACTTAAAGGTGGGTGGAAGAGAAGTTGCCTTGGGTCTCAGGTAATAATGAACCTTGGGGAAAGGTGATGGCCTTCACCAAGGCAGTAGTGGAGAAATGGAAAACGGACTCAAGGCTATTTAAGAGTGAGGCTGATAGGGCTTTGGGTATGTGGGGTCAGAGACAAAGGGGACAAGAGTCAAGATCAGGATTCCAGCGGGCTCAGAGGATGCCAATGGTGCCTCCACAGTGATGAAGAACACAGGGAGAAGCCTTGGCCTGGGGCAGAAGGGTGGGTGCGACTTTGAGAAGGTCAGGTTGAGGCAGCCACTGGGAGCTGAGTGGTGCTGGGAAGGGTCTGCAGGGGCATTTCTGGTGTTCAGGGTGTGGTCTGGGGTGGAGACACAGGGTGGGAAGTCATCAGCAAGAAGGTCATGGTAGAGAGCTGGTAAGAACAACTCACCTGGGAAGCTTCTAAAGGGAGAAAGGAGGACAGAGGGCAGGTGGCAGGGGCCAGGAATGCAAGCATCTATGATTGGAATAAGGAGCCAGAGAAGGGGCAACCAGCAAGACTGTTCAAGAAATGCCAGACAGGGTTGGGTTGGAAGAGGCCTGAAAAGTATTCTCTGGATTTAGCCACAAGGAGGTGTTGCTGACTGGGGAGAGGCCCCAGGGAGAAGGGCTGCCAGCACTGTGACTGCTCAGTTGAATGAGGGTGGAGAAGAGAGACTCTGTGGATGTCCTTCGAACAAATCTGAGTTGATGTCTACACAGTGGGCTCCACAGATCTCAATCATGGGGTAATACTCAAGCTTTGGAAACCAGGCCTGTCCCCATGGTAGAGTTAAGGAAGACCTCTCGCCATTCTCACTGAGGCTCTGGTCAAGTGCTTCTTGAAGAAGCACTAGTGAGAGAGGGCCTCTGAGTGAGAAAAAGTGCTGAGAACAGCTCCAGAACAGACCAGGAGCTTCCTCTCACGGACACGTCTGTCTAGGAGGGGCAGGAGCTCTGGGAAAAATCATCCTAGGCCAGAGGGCAAAGCAGGTGACCTGTCAGAGGCCCGCACAGTATCTGAGACACAGGTGGCCAGCAGGGGTGGGAGGCCAGGGACTGGTGAGTAGAGAGAATGTGTTAAGGGGAAGACTGGGACACAGTCAGGGCTCGACCCTGTTTTCCCCTGAGATTTGGGGCAGATTCCGGGCCCATTGGTTAGTCCACTTTGATAAAGGGTCCGGCCTTTGATAAGAGTGATAGTGTCCACCCCTAAGCCAGGAAGCACCCAGGATGTCTGATATGGAAAGCTAGACAGATTGAAGCTCTCCCTCTTCATTTAGAAAGTTTGAAGAGGGGCACTTGGGTGGCTCAGTTGGTTGGGCGTCTGCCTTTGGCTCAGGTCATGATCCTAGGGTCCTGGGATTGAGCCCCAAATCAGGCTCCCTGCTCATAGGGGAGCCTGCTTTCCCTACTCTCCCCACTCATCCTCTCTCTTGTTATCTCTGTCTCCTCTCAAATAAGTAAGTAAACTTTTTTTTTAAGTAAACTCTTGGAAGGAAGGAAGGAAGGAAAGATGGAAGGAAGGAAGGAAGGAAGGAAGGAAGGAAGGGAGAAAGAAAGAAAGAAAGAAAGAAAGAAAGAAAGAAAGAAGAAAAGAAAGTTTGAAGAAAACTTGAAAACACAGGCTCACATTTGCCCTTTGGTGGGTCAGCTCTATACTCTATGAATGCACAGTCAGCCCTCTGCTTTGTGACCTGGTCCTTTCCCACTGCCATCTTGATTTGTACTGCCAGAGCTCCCAGAGGAAGGCTGCTCAGGGCTGGATAGTCCTGCATTAGAGATGGAGAAACTCCTGGGAGAGGTGGCCAGGCTGGCCCAAGGCCCACCAGTTATTAAGGGGAGAGTGTCCTCTGTTTCTGGATCCAGGGGCTTTGTTCTTTACTTACACAATTATGGTTATTGTTAAGGTACACCACCCTCATCACAATGTCCTATAAGTCGGGGGGCACAGGTACGTTAGACAGACATTCTCAGATTCTCGGAAGCCTACATTCAGGACCCAGACTTGGGTCTTCACTACACTGACTCACCAGCCATGTGATCTTGGGCAGATCAGTGCTCAAGCCTCAGTTTCTTCCTCTGTAAAATGTTGGTACCAGTGTTCTCATCTCACAGGCTTATTGGAGGACTAGCCCAGGTGATTGCTGCTACATAGTCCAGGCCAGATGCTAAATCAGGGGAGGTAAAGCTCTGGGGGAGATGGCTCACCCAGAGGAGGCCCCCCAAGGAATGGGTCTCTTCCCATCCTCCCAAGTAGAGGGTTGCTATCCATTGGGCAGTGAGGCTGTGGCCAAGGGAATGCAGACTCCTTGCTCTATTTTCCCATGGATGACAAGGCCATCTCCAGGGTGCCACTGTGCTGCATGCCTGGGAGTGAGGACACATGGCAGAGGCCGGCTGACCAAGAGCTGGACCCTCTGGGCCCCTTCCCCAAAACACCAAGGAGGACTGTAGGCAGCATTAGACTCCCATCTGTCCGAGTGGCTTTTATGGCTCGAGGCAGACCGAGCCAGCAGCTCCGTTAAGAAAACAATCAAAACAAGATTTTAACATGTGCCATTTATAGTCTCTGAAGATACATGGCTGCTTTTATTGAACAGATGTCTGTGAAAGAAGGCGCGGGGCGAGGAGCAATGACTGGGACTTCACAAGCTCAGCTGTGATGTTCTCCTGGGGGAACGAGAGGGACGCTTTATAGCCTCATGTTCCGTTTCAACTCAGCATTTCTCCATTTAAAACTTGAGAATTATGAGTTCTCATATATATTTCCCCGAAAAGTAATATTATTCACGTATTTGTCTTTTGAAGGAGGAAATGAAAACCTGAAGGGCATAATGAGGAACAAATATGCAAGTCTGTGAATGTGAGCTTTTCTGGGCTCTAGTCTGTTAGTCCAGCCCTGAGAATCAAGATGGCTGGTTGGCCAGGGTCTGAGAACGTTCCACGCTTTCCTGAAAAGGTCTTTGAATCACTGTGGTTAGTTCTCATTTTCTGGGGAAGGGAAGACAAAGAGAGGAAGGAAGGATGGAAGGATGGACAGACAGACTTCAACACTTAGGTAAAATACTGTTCAAGGGAAAATGTTTTAAAAATGGGTTTCTCGGGATGCCTGGGTGGCTCAGTTGGTTAAGCAGCTGCCTTCGGCTCAGGTCATGATCCCAGCGTCCTGGGATGGAGTCCCACATCTCCTTGCTCGGCAGGGAGCCTGCTTCTCCCTCTGCCTACCACTCTGTCTGCCTGAGTGATCTCTCTCTCTCTAATAAAAAATTAAACAAATAAATAAATAAATAAAATCTTTAAAAAAATGGGTTTCTCTAGAAGAGGTAGGTGAGGGGATGCTACCTAATGGGTAGCACTTGTTGTGATGAGCACTGAATAATGTATGGGAGTGCTGAATCACTATGTTGTACACCTGAAACTAATAATTATGCTGTATGCTAACTACACTGGAATTAAAATAAAAAATCTAGAGGAAAATGATTTCTCTAGATCTTATACCAGGTAATCCTTTTTCCGGGTCTCCTTTGTTCCAGGCAATGTTCTCAGCACCTGACATGATTCAATTTATTTGATCCTTATGATGATCCCACATAAAGCCATTTGCAGGTGAGCAAATTGAGGCACAGAGAGGTTAAACGCCTTGCCCCAGGTCACACATTAGTTAAGTGGAAGAAACATTTTAGTGGTTCCAGTGAGATGTAATTGACACACCATATAATTCACCCATGTAAGGAGCAAATTCAATATATTCACAGAATTTTGAAACCAGCATCACAATCAATTTTAGAACAGTTAGTTACCTCCAAGAGAAACCCCCATATGCCTTAGGTGTCATCTTCCAAGCTCCCTACCTCCATCACTCTCATCCCTCTGTAATCTAATTTTCTAATCTATTTTCTATCTTTATAGTTTTGCCTCTTCTGGAAATTTCATATACATGGAATCCTATTAACATGTGGTTCCTGGTAACTGGTTTCTTTTTCTTAGCATAACATTTCCAAAAGTCATGTATGTGGTGGCATACAGCAGTACTTTTATTCCCTTTTATTTTTTTGAATAATATTCCCTTTTATTTTTGAACAATAGTTGATTGCATGGATGTACCGCATTTTATTTATCAGCTCATCAGTGGATGGGCATTTGGGTTGTTTCCATGTTTTGGCTATTATGAATCATGCTACAATGAACATCTGTGTATAATTTTTGTGTGGATAGATGTTCTCATTTTTCTTGGGTATATTCCAAGGAGTGGAACTGCTGTTTGATATGTTAGCTGTATGTTTAACGATTTGAGGAATGCCAGGCTTTTCCAAAGCAGCTGCACCATTTTGCAATCCTGTAGTAGTTCAGGAAGGTTCTAAGTTCATCACATCCTTATACACTTTTGCTATTGTCTGTCTTTTTCATTATGGTCATACTAATGGGTATAAAATGGTATCTCTCTGTAGTTTTGTTTTATTGTGGCAAAATATACAAACCATGGAGTTTAACATTTTAATCACTCTGAAGTGTATAGTTCAGTGGCATTAAATATGTTCACATTGTTGAACAACCATCACCATCATCTTCCAAACTTTTCTTCTTCCCAAACTGAAACTCTGGACTCATTAAACAATAGCTACTTATTCCCATTCCCCCCCCAACTCCCTGGGAACAATCATCCTTCCTGTCTCTGAATTGATGACTCCAGGTACCTCCCATAAGTGGAATCACATTGTATCTGCCCTTCTGTGAGTGGATTCTTTAGCATAATTTCTTCAAGGATCATCCACATTGTGAGCATGTGTCAGAATTTCTTCCCTTTTTGGGGCACCTGGGTACTTCAGTTGATTAAGCCTCTGACTCTTGATTTTGGCTGAGGTCACGATTCCAGGGTTGTGAGATCGAGCCCTGTGTTGGGCTCTGCACTCATTGTGGAGTCTGCTTGAGATACTCTCTCTCCCTTTTCCCTCGGTGCCTCCCCACTGCTTGCATGCTTTCTCCCTCTAAAACAAATAATCTTAAAAAATAATTTCTTCCCTTCTTAAGGTTGAATAATATTCCATTGCATATATGTAATACATTTCACTTATCCACTTGTCCATGATGGACACTTTGGGTTGCTTCTACCTCTTGGATGTTGTGAATAATGTTTTTATGAACATGGCTGTACAACTTTTTTTCTAAGTCCCTGCTTTCTGTTCTTTTGGATATATACCCAGAAGTGGAACTGCTACATGATATGGTAATTCTGTATTTAATTTTTCTGAGGAACCACCATATTATTTCCCCCAATGATTATACCATTAGACATTCCAATCAGCAATATACAAGGGTTCTAATTTTGCCACATCTTTACCAACACTTGTTATTTGCTATTTTTGGATAACAACTATCCTAATGGTATAAGGGATTATCTCATGATTTTGAATGATAGTTCCCTAATGATTAGTGATGTTAAGCATATTTTCATGTGCTTATTGACCAACTGTGTCTTCTTTGGAGAAATAAAAAACCAAGCCCATTGCCTATTTTAAAATTGGGTTGTTTTTTGTTGAATTTGTAGAGTTTATATATTATATATCTTATATCTTATATAATATATTATATAATCTATATATATTCCATAGAATATATATATTCTCTATATTACTCTTTTATCAAATATATGATTTGCAAATTTTTTCCCCATTATTTTGGCTGCCTTTCACTCTGTTAATAGTATCTTCAATGCATAAGAGTTTTTAATTTTGATCAAGTCCAAATTATCTATTTTTCCTTTTGTTGCTTGTGCTTTTCTTGACATATCTAAAGAAATCATCATCAAATCCAATATCATAACACTTTTTTCCTGTTTCCTTTTAATAGCTTTATAGTTTTATCTCTTACATTTAGGTCTCTGGCCCACTTACAGTTAATTTTCATATGCTGTATAAAGTAAGGATCCAACTTCATTCCTTTATATGTATTTACCATTTGTTGACTTTCACTGTGGTTTGATTTGTATTTCCCTGATGGCTGATGATATTGAGCATCTACTCATGTGCTTGTTGGTCATTTGTAGACCTTCAGAGAAATGTCTACTCAGATGATTTGTCCATTTTTAATTGGGTTTTTTTATTATTGTGTTTTTTATATATTCTAGACACAATTACTTTATCAGATATATGATTTGCAAAATTTTTCTTCAATTCTTTGGATTATCTTTTCATTTTCTTGATGACTTTGAAGCACAAAAATTTTAAATTTGAATAATATCTAGTCATCTATATTTTTTCTTTTGTTTTCTGTGATTTCGCTCTTGTATCTAAGAAACAATTGCCTAATCAGGAGTCAGGAAGACTTATGATTGCTTTTTGTAAGTTTTAAAGCTTTAGCTCTTACACTTAGGTTTTGATCCATTTTGAGTTCACTATGGTATGGGCTAAGGATCCCACTTCATTCTTCTGCATGTAAACATCCAGTGTCTCAGCACAATTTGCAGAAAAGATTAGTCTTTTCTCCACTGAAATGTCTTGGAATCCTTAAAAAATCAACGGACAGTAAATGGAAGGGTTTATTTTTGGGCACTCAATTATATCCTATTATTATTTATGTTTTTCTTTATGCCAGTACCATACTGTCCTGATTATTTTAGCTTTGTAGTAACTTTTGAAATCAAGAAGCACAAGTCCTCCACCTTTGTTCTTATTTTTAAAGATCGTTTTGACTCTTCAGGGCCCTTTGCAGTTCCACATAAACTTTAAAATCAGCTTGTCTGGTTTGTGCAATAAAGACAGCTGGAATTTTAATAGGGATTGTGTTTTATATATATATATATACATATATACACACATATATATGTGTATATGTATATAACATGTGTTATATACATATACACACATATATATGTATAACACAATAGGGATTGTGTTATATATATATAAAACACATACATATACACATATATAACACATACATATACATATATATGTATATATACATATACACACATAATATACACACATATATATATTTATAACTTAATAGTTGAATTTTAATAGAGATTGTGTCAAAGCAGTTGATCAATTTGTAGAGTATTTCCATCTTAATATTAAGTATTCTAGTCCATGAACATGGGATATATTTAGATATTTGTTACTTTTTCTTTCATTAACATTTTGGATTTTTCAGTGTAGAAATCTTGTACTTCTTTTATAAAATCATTTCTAAGTATTTTATTGTTTTTGATGCTACTGTAGAAGGAACTGCTTTCTTAATTTCCTTTTCAGATAATCCCTTGCAGGGATAGAGCAATATAATAGATTTTTGTATATTGATTTTATATCCTATAACCTTGCTCAGTATGCAGTTCTAGCAACTTTTTTCATGGATTTTTTTAGAATTTCCTGTATACAAATCATGTCATCTATAAATAGATATAGCTTCACTTCTCCAATCCAGATGCCTTTTCATTTTCATTTCATATTCTTGCCTGAAAATGTCTACAGGCACAATGTTGAATATAAGTGGTAAAAGCAGACATTTTGGTCTTGTTCTTCTCTTAGGAGGAAAACATTCAGTCCTTCTCCATTAAGTATGATGGCAGTTGTGGGGTTTTTATAGATATTCCTTATGAGGTTGAGGAAATTCCTTTCTAGTCTTAGTTTTCTGAAATTTTTTTATTGTGAAGGAGTATTACATTTTGTCAACTGCTTTTTTGTGTGTGTTTGTCAACTGAGATGATAACGTGATTTCATCTTCTATTCTGTTGATGTGGTATGCTACATTAATTGATTTTCAGATGATAAACCAACCTTGTATTCATGGCATGAGTTCCACTTGGTCATGGTGTGTAATCCCTTTTATACTGCTGAATTTAATTTACCCATATTTTGTTGAGGATTTTTGTGTCTTGATAAGAGACACAAATCTCTTATCTCTTAATAAGAGATTGATAAGAGATATTGGCCTATAGTTTTTTTTGAAACATTGTGTCTACTTTTGTTATCAAGATAACACTGGCCTTACAGGATGAGCTGTAAAGTGTTTCTTCCTCCTCCACTTTTTGGATGAGTTTGTGAAGGATTTATACTAATTCTTCTTTATATGTTTGGTAAAATTCACCAGTAAACCCATCTTATCTTGGGCCTTTCTTTGTGGGAAGTTTTGATTACTAATTTAATCTCTTTACTTGTTATAGGTCTGTTAAGGTTACCTATTTTTTTTCCCTCAGTTTCAACAGTTTGTATTCCTGGGAATTTAAACTAATTTATTAATTAATTTAACTAATTAATCTAATCTTTGTGCCAAAACCACTTTTATTTTTTCAAAACAGTAGCACCAAATCCCTAGATAATAATGGGGGCAAATAGAGGGCTGTTTATGGGATCAGGAGTGCCAAGGTCACTGTGTTGTTTGGGAAGAGGCTAGTGATTCTGAGTAACTCTGAACTTCACTGAAACCTGAGAGTTCAGATACACAGGAAACGTTTAAGGGTAACCATTGAAAGAATAGAGAAACAATCTATAGTTTCCAAGTAAAATAAGGGAAAGAAGTAAATAAGAGATGCTTGTTAGTTCTGAATATTTTGTAATTTTTAGTACCATTTCCTTTTTAACCCACAAGTTACATATATGTACATTTTTGGTTAAATATAAATATATGTATATTTTTAGTTTCTGAAAATGCAGAGTAAGATGGATCATTACCTTCTTACAGCTTATTTCCATTGTAGTTTTCTTGCACTCAAAAATGGTGTGTTTTGTTATGTTAGTTGCCAAAAATATAAACTTAACCAGTCAACGGAAAAAGAATCAACTACCCATTACATGATGCAGAAGCAGCATGTTATCATATGGAAGAAATAACTCCATGGTCTCAACTCATGCTACGCAGAGAAAGACATTCTGGATAGGTTAAAGTCTTATATATAAGGAAAGTCAAATATTAAAAATTCTGGAAGAACATGTAAGAAAGTAGATTGATGACTGGCAACATAAGGAAGGAACTGTCAAGTAAGACAAAAGAAGCAAAACCCCCAAATTAAAAGTCAATCAATACAACTAAATTAAAGATAAAAGTTTCTACTCAAACACATCTCAGGTGAAAAGAACAGGCCTTAGAGTAAGATATTTATAACCTAGGATGTATTAAGAACTTTTATAAATCAAGTAGGAATAGATAAATAGTCCAACAGGTTAATTGGCAGAGAACAGGAGAATCTACCACAAAGGAAGAAATATCAGAATTTTCTATGAAAATACTAGATCTCACTATAGAGCAGGGGAATTAAAAAAAAATCAAACAATGATTTACTATTTCCTGCCTACCAGATTGGCAACACTACAAAGCTTGACTAAACCAAATTTCGCCATGACTGGAGCAATGGTAGCTTCTATCATGTTTATGGCATGGTAACCAAAGGTAAGCCCTTTGATAAAGCTCAACGTGTGCATATCTTATGACTTTGTCCTTGCATTTCTAGGGATGCAATTTCTTGCACATGTGCTCAAGGAAACTGGACAAGGATGTTTAGTGCATAACTGTTTATATAAACCCCAACTGGAAAACAACCCAAATGTAGACCAATGGGAGAATGACTTAGATACAGAAGATGGAAGAATAAAAAGTCGAAAAAACAGATGCACCAGAGCCACATTGGCAACATGGAAAGATCCCAAAGGCAAGATGAATGTAAATATGCTGGCTAGGACCCTGCTGAAACATGCCAGACAATACCTTCTCTTGTTTGCAAACAGATCCATATACAGTGAAAGCTTGGAAATTTGGAGGGAAAGCATATACCTTAATGGGAGGGGTAGAGAAGAGGATCGGGGGGGACAAGGAGGGTTTTAGATGTGTCTGTAATATGTTATTACTTAAGAGATATGAAGCAGGGTGCCGGGGTGTCTCAGTTGGTTAAGTGTCTGCCTTGGGCTTAGATCATGATCCCACAATCCTGGGATCAAGCCCTGCGTGGGGCTTCCTGCTCAGCGGGGAATCTGCCTTGCCCTCTCCCTCTGTCCCTCCACCTGCTTGTGCTCTCTCTCTCCAATAAATAAGTAAAATCTTTAAAAATTAAAAAAAATTTTTAAAAAGATATGAAGTGAATATGGCAGTGGTAAACATGTTTACACTGAGATGTGCAGACATAGGTGTTTATTAATCTCAGTGCTTTTTGCATATAAGAAAATGTTACAAGAAACATACACACACCAGAGCCAGGTCAGTATATGCCAACTGACCTAACTGCAGACCTAGTGTGATCAACCAAGAACACGGTGCCCAGGGGCAGATGCCTGGGACCCCACTGTTCCCCCATGGCCATGCAGGTCAAATGCTGCTGTTTATTTCTCATTATTTTTTAAAAGATTTTATTTATTTATTTGAGATAGAGCAAGAGAGAGAAAAAGAGAGAGTGAGCACACAAGAAGGGGGAGGGTTAGAGGGAGAGGGAGAAGCAGACTCTCCGCTGATCTGGGAGCCTGATGCGGGACTCCATCCCAGGACCCTGGGATCATGATCTGAGCTGAAGGCAGATGCTTAACTGACTGAGCCACTCAGGCACCCCAGTATCTTTCCTCTTTAAAAGCACAGCTCAGAATCCAACATCTTTTTTACAATCTCCTTATTTAAAGATGTTAGAAGTGGACTTTGAAACCTTAGGAGTCCCATGTGGGCCAAGACACATCTGCTGTGGAATCCGGTCCTGTGGTCTCCAGCCTGGGATGTCACACTTTCATATTTGGGGGAAGGGGTGTGTGGCAGTTCAGACTCTCTACCCAAGTGGCCAGATGTGTATTTTCCTTTAACTCTTACCTGAAAAGGCCACTCAGCACCGTCTGCTTGCCACCTGGGTGCTCTGTCCTTGCTTTGGTCCCCACGTTCTTGTTGCACATATGGACTAGTTTGGTTTTTTGATTGGCTTCATGGGTTAGCCCCAAGAAGTCTGTCCTAAGAAGGTTAGGGAAAAAGATTCCCCCAGATGAATGATATGACATGGTTTTCCCAAGACATCAATCCGAGAAGCACCAGTCTGAAATGAGCGCCAAAGTCCTGAGCCCAAGTGGGCAGCCGAAAACACCCAGAGGCCTGATTCACACCAGCAGGAGTCCCTGCCTGGCCTTCCCAGCCGCACAAAATTATTCAACATGAAAACATGCAGGCAGACCTCCCCAACATTCCACCCCCGCTGCCGCTCCAGCTTGGCTATGAAAATGCTCAGAATTTCACAAGACTCTCTGAAAATGTTCCTAGGGGGAGTTCTCAAGACCTGGAGCGAGCCAGCTCTGTGTCTTCTGGAAGGGGTACAGAGGGGAGAGGCCGTTGTGTTTGGAGGGACAGAGGCAGGGCTCCAACACGACCAGCCTGAAGAGCTGGCTGACTCTGGCTCTGAGCTTGCCCTGGGAGGGTTCTGGCACACGGATTTATGAGCAAGAGAATTTACAGCTCTGCCCACTTCCCCACCCACGACTCCCTTTAATTGCAAGCCTCACATTTTGCTCCCTGTGCCCCTCCTGCCAGGAGTGCTCCCTGATTCCCCCAGAGCTGACGGGAGCCAGCCAGACCATTCGACAACAACCTCTGAGGTGACTCTCTGCTGGTCTATTTTAAATCCCCAGTGCCTTGTCATATGCCGCTGCATTAGAAGCCGTGGCCTTGCTGGGTGATGGCCTATAAAAGACTGTCCATGGTGAACCTGGGGTGACGGGCATCCAGGACAGGGCCACGGGGAGAAGGCTGGTTGTCACGGGACCCAAATACTGTTCAGTGGCTTGTGTCCTGCCATGTCTACCCTCCTGACCTAAATAAAATGATGAAGGGTCTTTGGTAAGCATAACAACAACAACAAAAAAAGCATAACAGTCCTCGAGGCAGCTGATGGCTTTGAACATGTCTGACATGGGTCACCACTTTGCCTGGTTTTTGCTGGCTTTTGCTTTGATGTCTTAGCTGCTGAGACCTCTTGCCACTGTCTTCTGTTCTCAGTGGTCTCCTCCTCCCTCATTCTCTGGATTTCAGCCTTCCCCTTGGTTCGTCTTTGGCTCTTTTGCTCTCATGGCTCACTTATATCTTATTTTTCCAGGCCTTACTTCTGCCACAGTTTCCATAGGTGTTTTAATGCAGAGGACCCCTGACTCTCCCCACCTTGGGAACTCTAGGCTCATGGGATCGACAGTGGAGAACAGCCGGCCAACACACCTCTGGCTCTGGGTGGGCCTGCTCATAAACCATCCTGATTTTCCACACTGCCAAAGTCTGGTGGCCCCTTCTTCTCCAGAGACTAGGCATGAAGGGTGTGAGGATCTAGGGGGCAGCTCAGAATGCTCCCTAAGCCATGTCCATGCACTGCTCAATGTCACCGAGCTAACCTCTACAAGGAATCTCAAATCTGCCTTGCCTTCCCATTTTTATGGCCACCCTTGCCTGGGGTATTTTAACACTCTCCTAAGTGGCCTCCTCTCCTCTTCCCTTCCACAGTAACCTGTGCACTTCTGCCCTGGTTTCTGTCATATGATTTCCTCACTCTGAAACTATCAGGGGCTCCCTAGTACCTATTGTCTTTTACACCCTGGGCCCGGCAATCAAAGAATCAAGGCCCAGTCGAAAAATGGAGCATCCCTTCAACCTACTCTTCTCCTCATTCCACCAAGGACTGCTGATGTTTTCAGGAATACATGCAAGGCAACAAAAATAAGACTCTGGGCTAAGGCAAACAAGGATCAGGATAGATCAAGGTAAGGGGAACCCAGTCTTATCTCCTGGGTTTTGGTTGGCCCCATGTACTCCTTCCCTCCCCAGACTGTCTGATATTCCCTGACTCAGAAATATGGATGCTGCTCCTTCTGCTTAGCATGCCCTCCTTATTTTTTCCAGTTGGCTGATCTCCAGTGCCTGCCCCTCTCTGAGCTCTTCTGTGGGTCCTAGATGTAACCTCTTCTACCTCTGGCACTTCTAAGGTTCTTAATGGTCTGAATGATAGGGTTTCCCCTGAGAATATCCTCACCTTGCTATGGCCGAGAGCCTGCTAGGAGGCAGGAGGCTCTGTCCTAGTTCTGGTTCTCTGGCTAAGTCTTTGATGACTTTGGCTACTAAACTTTCTCCAGGTCCTGATGTGTCCATCTGCAAAATGGGCTGAATGGCTCCTGCTCATTCATTTCTCACATGGATATGTCAGCAATCAATATGGTCAACTGGTTATGATCTCACAGACCCTTCTGGGTTGACTCAGGTCTTCAGCTAGCACATTTCAGAATGGTCTAAGCTCTGTACCCCCCTCCACCCCACACCAAGTACACTGACTTGGCCACAGCATTCACAGACCTGCCCACCTCCTCCTCAGGGGTGGCTCTCATGAAGGCAGTGTGTTCTGGGAGTACACCCTAAACTCTGGCTCCAGCACATTGGAGAGACACTGTGCATTCAAGCTGCTGGCTAATAAAACAACCAGCAGTTTCCTATAAAAAGTTACAGTGGGATAAATCCACAATAAAATATTCATGCCCTTTATTTCACTTCACAGAAAGATTCAAACATCCCAACTAAATGGAGTCATGGCAGATGCTGGGCAGATGTTCTCCAGGCAAGCAAATGAGAGACAATAATTAGTCTCAATTAAGTTCTCAATAAATTATGCAACAGAGACCTTTAGCCACTCATCCCAGAGTGCCTTGCTGGGCCAAAGTCAGTGAACCGGGTCCAAAATGATTTAGAAACCGTGGATTGCTCTGGATAATTCATGTTGTGAGTAAATTGCATAGTCTTGGCATGAGAGGAAATAATGAATACCATAACCACTTTCAATTGAAAATAATAATTTGTTAATAATTTTAATAGCTAATGAG
>RCUC01043786.1:0-15317 GCA_003697995.1 Taxidea taxus jeffersonii
CCCCCCCCACTGGCTCCGTTTGTGGGTCTAATCACGTCTGTTTTACACAAAAGTAGTTGTAGTGATCTACTTTGTATTAAGGACGAGAAAATCTGTGTTTGGAAACGCTGCCCCATTTTTTTATCTTGATTTCTATTTATGGCATAGACTGCATTACAACGATAAAGGAAGGTTTTGAAGGTATAAGGGACACTCCTCAGCCCTCCTGGTCTAACACATCGACTGTTTCCTAAGTCCTTCCTGGCCTCGTCCACGCTGAGACACAGCGGCAGAGGTTTCGTTTTCAGCAAAAAGTCGTGAGTTGTGGGGTTCGGTGTGATAAAAACTATGTGTCCTCGCCTTCTACGGCTCTTAGAAGGCTGCCCAAAGACCCCTCCAAAGAATCCGCCAAGAGTCTCCCCACTTCCTGTCCTCTCCTGAAGTTTAGTTCTGCTCAAGACCCAGAAAGAACACGAGGCCAGAGAGATGACGGGTGACAGATATCTCCCAATCAGCTTCATTGTCCCCGCACCCCCTTTTGTTGTACTTCACATAGCTGTGTCCCACAGCTTACAGTTTAGATGTTTCCGTGTTTTCCGGAAACCAGGATTCTGTAAGCGAGTTTGGGAGGCTAACCGCCCTTTACGTGTTCCAAATAAGCAACTCACACATGAACGTTTGGAACACAGACCGTTGATGGGTGTGCCTGTTGGTGCTTGTTTCAGAGTCTAAAAGCACAACCCGGACTGTTCTTTAATCCCAGACATGTCTGTCTTTTCTAGTCCAGAGTCCATGGAAATGACTGTTGTGACAGTCCTCCCCCGCCCCCCCCACCAAGATGCACAGCTCATCTTCCCAATGGGTGAGGGGTGGGGCGGGGCCCCTGAGGACCAAAGTGTTGTGCCTCACTTGAGGCTCAAAACCACCAGCATTGTGGCTGGGGCTCCCCGGGCCCTGCACCCAGGTAACTCGAAATACAACCTCCATGCTGGCGGCCGTGCACATATTTGAGCCCAGAGATGTGTGGGTCACGGCCCCTGCTACCAAGGGCATCCAAAGCCAACAGACGTAAAAGGATAACTAATGACACCAGTGACGAGTGACATTCTGGTGATCGTACAGAGTAGAGAGAGATCATTTGGGCTGGGGTGGTGAGTGAAGCTTCGTGGATAGAAACTGAACCCAAGGCCTCCAAGGATGCGGGATAATTCGGGCAGCAACGGCGTGGGGTAGGGATACACTTGGGGGCACTCAATGGCCCACTTGCCCCTGATGCCCCGGGGCACCTGTTAAGCATGCAGCACCCGCATGGATCTCTTGAATTATAATCTCTGGGATGGCAGCCCAGGACTCTGCTGTTTGCAACTTTCCCAGTGACCCCGTGGAGAGGAGCTGATTGGGAGGAATGATCATAGTCAGGGAGGGTTCATTGGACGGGGTGCAAGCACTTCGCCTCGGGGCCCCGGTCCCCCTGACCGGGGTGTGAAGCCGGAGGGTAGGAGGGATGGCATACGTATGGTGGCCCAGTGGCTATAAACGCCCTGTCATTTATTGGCGTTGTCCCCATGCTAGACACTGACAAGGTAAACAATCCACAGCACATTTGTGCGGCCTCTGGAGCAATGTTGACTACACCGACAGCTTATCCTCTCTATTCTGCACTCTGCGTGCAGAGACGGTCGGAGCTCCCCCCTCCCCCAGGCAGGGCAAGTTCTGGACAGGAGACCCTTGTCCTTTCTCATGATGATTGGCCCAGACGGCCCACAGGATAGAGACTATTTAGTCCCTCTCCAAAAAATTGAACTGTCAGTCTCACACAAAGAATTCTTTGGTTGGGAAAGCAGTGTTCATTTCTAGCCCTTTAGGTCCAAAAACAGGCGGGTTTTCCCTGCCCTCCCCGTTCTCATGGTGAAGTCTGTTTTGTTTGAAAGGTGAGCCAGGAGTCCCTTTGGACTCCTGGGCGTCTATGCTGCGGGCGACTGTGAGTCAGAACCCACTCACATCCGGGCCTCCTGTGACAGAAACTGCACATTGGGACAGAGGGATGAATTGTAGACTCTGAAGGCATCTTGGGGCCCAAAATGTGAGCTACCTCAACACGCTGCATCAGTCCGCAGGAAGCTCCGTTACCAATGGGAGGCACGACAGGGATTTCGAGCACCCCTGCTCTCCCTCCCGCACAAGTACTGTTTTCCCACAGTCGGAGCTTGGCCTTGTCCCATGAACTCCGTGCAGGCAGGACTGCGCCTGCCTTGCCTCTAGGAGCCTGCCTGGCATGTAGTAGGCATACAGTGTGCCTTTGCAGAATTAGTGTTGCCAAGCCCAGGGGCTCCCCAGCAATGGACACCAGAGCTTTGTAGTCGCTCTGGTCCTCAGGGAGGTGTGCTGGGAACATCAGACGCCCTAAAGAGAGAAGGCAAATTTCCACTTGGCTGTCTGACCTATAATTACTCTGTTCTCGTGGTATGCCCATCATCCGTGCTGGGTCTGGTTTGGTTTTTGAAAATGGAAACCAAGTGTCCCGAGACATGAACTCACTTTGATCTCAACAAGTGAAGTCAAAGTACAAACTTTCTCCAGTGTTTCTGCTTAGAGCGTGCTGACTGATGTCCAACGGATAAGTCAGGTCACGGCCGTTTCCAAAGGTCTGGGTGGTTTCATGACTAATTGCTGTAATTACATGCTTGTTCCGATCCTGGTTCCCCTGGCTACAGAAGCAGGGTTTGTGGGAAGGGGAATGGAGATTTGATCAGAAGTTTAAATAGAAACAATCCTTTCTCCTGAGGGGTATATGTGTGTGTGTTGAGGGGGAAGTGGGGTGTCTTAGGCCACCCCCTGGGCTGAGAGGAAGCAGGAGTGTGGACAGAAAGCAGACTGTCAGCCCGCCAGAGGCATCATTGTGCCGGCTTGTGTGTGGAGATGGGATGAGGGTCCCATGTGTTAAGCTGTCATCCCACCAAGGAGCAACATGACGTCATGCCACCCCAGCCTGTCACTTGGTCTGCCTGGCACAAGAGCCCATGTTCAAGGTGCAAAGGAAGGTTTCTGGGGCTTTATCTGGCCATGGAGAAACTCAAAGGGTGCCTGGAGGAGGTCACAGCTGTAACAGTGATCTCGTTTGCAACCTCTACCCAGCAGGATAAAAATATCTTTTAAAAAAGAAAGCTTTGAAGAGAACATTCTTAGAAGCCAATTTTCTTAACTCTTACTTCTATATTCCTGGGGCAGCCTGCTCTCAACTGTGATCTGCTGGACTCAGTAGAAAAAGGTGGCCAGTGCTCTGTAGGATCAGAAAAGTAGGAAAGGAGCATGAGAGCCTTGGGCAGAAAGGGGTCCAGGCCAGGCCGTGGTCTCCTGGCCATCTGGATCCGAGAGGAGCTTTTTTCCGGTTGGGAAAGGCAGAGAAAAAAGGAGATGCATATCTCCTGCCCATTTGGTGGCTTTGGGTGGCTGTAACTTACGTTTGTACCCCAGGGTCTGTGATCAGGAGTGCCAGAGAGTGGAGCTGGCTGGAGAGTGACCGGCTTAAAGTCATGAGTCAGCCCAGGATCCCTCTTAACCCGCTTTCTTAGGACTTGGGCCATTCCAGCCTGTTGATGTAATTAAAAAAAAAAAAAGTGCTGGAAGATATATCAGGAAACAAGGTCTTTGTAATGCTCACAACAAAAATAGAGAAGCACATATTATTCTTCTAGGAGCTGGTCTGGGCAGGTGCCAGGAAATCAAGATCAGTTGCTTTAGGGGACGGACCCCTGAAGATACTAAAGAGCATACATTGCCCAGAAAAGTTCAGCAACACACACACATTTTCCAGCCTCCCTGCAAGCTTCCCCAGGAGAGAGTGTACAAGAAACCTAGAACAAATCCTTTGACCCAAGCCTGAGGAAGTTCACAGAGTCGCTAGTATGGCTAAGGGTTTGCTCCTCCGACCACAATATTCTTCAGAGATGGGTGACGTGTCTCTCCCATAGACCATGGGGAATGTGCCAGAGAATAACTGGATAGTATAGCTGCTCCTTGAGCTGCAGTTTTTTGTTTTGTTTTTTAAGTCATCTCTACACCCAACCTGAGACTCGAACTCACGACCCCGAGATCAAGAGTCGCGCGCTCCAGGCACTGAGCCAGCTGGGGAGGCCCCCTGAGCTGCAGTTTCAATGCAAGCAACAAGGTGGTATTCCAGATAGGGAGAAGTTCCTGCAGAAGCTCTGCATAAAAATTCGAAGGTGGAGAAAGAAAGGTAGGGGAGAGGGAGCCTTGGTCAAGGCTGGCTCTGCCCGTTGGGTGCCATCGGGCTGCACATGGTAAAGTCCTTTATCTCTGTCATTTGACATTCAAGTTCTTCAGTGTTCGATGCAGACAACAGGCCATTGATTGAGGCTGAAGGGAAGTGCAGAGGCCTGCTTCAGACAACACAACTGGAGACCACAAAGTGCAGGTTTAATTTAGCTCTGAGTTTAAATACACTGACGCCTCATCATCACTTGAAAAAATAATGAACTTTAAAAAAAATCCCAGGGCCTGGTACATCGTTGCTTATGGTGAGAGAATGAGTGGTTAACCTGAAGGGTCCACGGAGGTGGACAGGGAGAGGCTGAGAGCAGCATAAAGATGGGCACAATGGGGTTTTATCTCGATCACTCCTTATCAAAATTCATGTTCGTCTGTGAGCAACCTTGAGCCTGGGGTGAGGTCAGGGGGTGGGGGCCAAGCAGGGAGAAAGGGTAGAACACGGGACACCCACCCTGTCCCCTAGAGCCATGGAGCTGTCTGGTCTCTCTCTTGTTGCTGTAATCTTTCTGGCGACAATCAAGCCCTTTTAAATTTTTATTTTCTGCTTTACAGAAAAAAGAACCCAGTGAACATAGAGCTCTAAGTCATTTCTCATTCATTTCTAGCCCTTGCCAGTATTTACGTACAGTCACCGGTGTGAATCCATTCCTCTGCTCTCATTCTTCGCTACATTTTTATCTTCACGTTTCCACGTGTGGACAGTTCAGTTCTGGTCACTGAAAGCCCCAAAGGGATAGGAGACAGACACGGCCATTTTTTTTAAATTTTGTATTTTTTTATATCCAATGGCCATTTTTTATTAGCTGTCCATTTCTAGCCATCCTCTAGCTGTCGGATTTGAAGGGGTAATAGCAGATTTTTGTAGCTGTGAACAGTGATAGCTCATCCCTAGACATCTCGAAAGGTAGAATGTGACCTGAGCTAAACAGAAACCTGTTTCAACTCCCAGATTATTTCAAGAGCTTGAGAAGTTTAGGCCCAGATGAAATGAAGTGAGCTGGAAGGTCTTGGCTCCTGATGACTTTACAACAGGCCATAGGTTTAAAGTCCAAAGGGCTCGAATTTCTGCCCCACGTTTGACGTATGATGCCTGGGTCCCGATTGCTGCTCTGACTTCCCTGCACCACGGCCCCGGCAGGGCTGTGGATGTGTCAAGGTCCCGGCCAGCCCTCGCCATCAGGCTGCGTGGGCTCAGAGACACCAGCCATGCTGGCATCCGTAACCCTCACGCTCCTCTCCCTGGCTCTTCCGGCTCTCCCGGCTCTCCCTGCCTGCCCCCTGTTGCCGAATAACAGGTGCATCTGGCTCAGGACTTGCTGGGAGAGGCAGGCAGAACACACGGTGAGCAGCAGGGCCCTTCAGTGCCTGGGCGGACCCACAGAGGCACGAGGCGAAGGCAGCTCTGCGAAGCACAGATGGATTGGACACGCCCAGAAGCAGCTAAAATCTCTAAGGGCTGGACCCCGGGAAGAGGGGAAAAGTCCACAGCTGAGGAGCTAGGGGTGCTTTTACTCTCGTACTTTTAAAGCCATACTTATAATTTATGTAAAATACACAGTGTGCTCGGTGTAAAGGGCTTAGGACCGTCCTAATTTATTGGCAGGCAGCAACTGCTCCTTTCTTTGGGTTTCTTTCCCCTCCACAGCATCCAGGACAAGGTAAGTGCTCTGCAAAGCATTGGTGAAGCAAGTTCCCTTCCCACCTTCTTCTGAGAGACTGGTGAGTTCCAGGATGTGGCTCTGGTCCCTCAAACTGAAGTCAGTCTCTTTTCTTTTTTTTTTTTTTTTAAGATTTTATTTATTTATTTGATAGACAGAGATCACAAGTAGGCAGAGAGGCAAGAGAGAGAGGAGGAAGCAGGCTGTCCACAGAGCAGAGAGCCCGATGCGGGGCTCGATCCCATAACCCTGGGATCATGACCTGAGCCGAAGGCAGCGGCTTTAACCCACTGAGCCACCCAGGCGCCCCGTCAGTCTCTTTTCTTAAACAAAGCCGATGTGAGACCTGGGTGATTTGCTGTCCATTCCTGTTTGTTTTATTGTTTCAGGGTTTCTTCCCTTTTCAAATGACTTGCCTGTGATTTGATACCTCGTCTAGGTTGAAAACTGGGTTGATTTTATTGACTGCCCTATAGCAAACAGGATGTTTCACGCTTGACAGATGCTTTTGTAATAGCATTAATTAATGGAGCTTACCATGTTTGCTGAGTTAATACCAAAGACAAGGAGAATGCGTAATTCTGTTCTCCCTTCACTGTGTGCCTTTCCAACAGAGCTCTCAATCCCGCTGATAACAAAGCTCGGAGGAGATCCCAGGATCTGAGCCCTGAATTCAGCTGGGGATTTCCGCAGATGGGTGTCGTTATCATCCCCTAACCAGCAGGATGGAGACCATGCCCTTAAATTCCCAAAAGGAGCTGTCGGCGTGTAAGGATAAAGACGACTGTCAGGAAAATGGAGTTCTAAAGAAGGGGGTCCCCGTCCCTGAGGATAAGGTGGAGTCTGGCCATATCTCCAATGGGTACTCAGCGGTGCCGAGCCCTGGTGCCGGAGATGACACTCAGCACGCCCTTCCAGCTGCCACCACCGCCCTAGTCGCCGAGGCTCACCAAGAGGAGCGGGAGACCTGGGGCAAGAAGATGGATTTCCTCCTCTCCGTCATTGGCTATGCGGTGGATCTGGGCAACGTCTGGCGCTTTCCCTACATCTGTTACCAGAATGGAGGGGGTCAGTATCTTGGGCCACAAGCAGAGGCTCAGAGCCCGGGATGGTCTTTAAGGTCCTCTCAGGAGGCCACAGTGGAGATCATGTCTTTTCTGTCTTGTCTAAACTTATGAGTCTCAGAACATGATTGCTTAGACTTTCAAGCTGGTCCAAAAGATGGATCCCCAGTAAGCCCAATGTTCAGTCAGCATGTCTGAGGCTCCCTGGGTTAGGAAGTCAGATAAAAGCTCTCCCAAACCTGACCTCGCCAGATTCTCTGCGTGCTTGTGCTTCATGTGTGGAAGGGCCGCCTTCCCATCCCCACAAGACCCAACTGTACGCTCACAGCGGGATGTGAGAATGGCCATCAGTGCTGTGCAGGCTCCGCTCGGCAGAGGCCAGAGAGGCTAGATCTGTGTGAGGAGCAACTGGGAAGTGGTTGGGAGTGGAAGGCTCTCCGGGACCTTTGGACCTGTGTGTGGTCAGAGAAGGGCGTCTGCTCAGGTCTGAAGTCTTGAGTTGGAACCTGAGCATGACCCAGAGTTGAACCCAGCCACAGCATGGCCTTAATGATAACCCCCAACCAGACACTGGATCTGCCTTCTGTCTCCTCCAAGAGTGTTAGATTTTTGAGGCTAGAGACTACCTCCTGTTCCTCCTTCCACCACCAACACCTTCAGAGCAGTTAACGGGTAGATTATCAAAAAGCGTAGCGGGCTGTAGGCATAGCTGTGGGAGCCTCAGAGAGTGGAGTAGAGAGGGGTGAGTAAGGCACGGTGCCTCTGTATTGACACTGGACTGGCTATCAAAAATGGGACAAGGACGAGAAATGGAAGTCAAATCAGTCGATATTTATTTTGCCAGAAGCTCTGGCTGCTGATTGGGAGGGCAGCTGAAATGAAGTTTGGGGAGAGTTCATTAGTGTCCTCATTTCCTCGATGGCCTGACGTGGAGTTAGCCTGGGTTTGCTACATTTTTAAGGGAACTAGATCCACATGGCCACAAAGGCAGTTGGGGGCTGGGGGGTGGGGATGAGGGAAGCCCAGCCCTCCCTGCCCAGGAGGAGGGAAAGTTATCTCCAGCCCGAGAAGGCTCACCTTCAGCCTGAGCATTCTATAAGGGGCTGGGACCCTGGGGACGTTTGTCCCACACTCATTCTCCACCATTAAGCCAGTCAAGCAAACCCATTGGACAAATGCCACCATGAGAACACAATGTGGTTCTTATCCCCAAGCCAAATGTACCCAGAGCAGTTGTAAGTGAGGTGGGACCTTTCCGAGTTGCCCCAACTTCCGGTTTCTAGGTTCAAAGCACTTTCTGGGAGGGAGAGTCAGCGGGGAAATCACAGCTGACCCACCCTTTGGGCTGAGACTCAGGCGACAGGTGAGCAATCCTCACCTGGGTGTTCCCAAATTCTGTGTCACTATGAGAGCCGGTGATGCAGCGGCTCTGGGCGTCCTCGTTTTGTGACAAACTACCCTCAGCCACACCTGCCAAGGCTGCTCCGAAGGGAGCGTTCTGGCTTAGTGGAATTACGGGAATAGAGCTACAGATCAGTAACAAGGGTCTGGAGCCAGGAATGATAAGATAGGGACGGCCAAAGATAGGAATTCAGGGACTTGCCAGTTATTGGAGCCATGGTGCAGGTTGTCACAGGTGATCTGTCTCAAGGGTCCCGGGCTCTGGTTGCATCAGAATTACCTGGGCGGGTCGCACATTTTTTAAAAAAAGATTTTATTTATTTATTAGACCCAGAGAGAGAGATCACAAGTAGGCAGAGAGGCAGGCAGAGAGAGAGGGAGAAGCAGGCTCCCCGCTGAGCAGAGAGCCTGATGCGGGGCTCGATCCCAGGACCTGAGATCATGACCTGAGCCGAAGGCAGAGGCCCAACCCACTGAGCCATGCAGGCACCCCAGGTCGCACATTTTTGTCATGACACCCACACCCGGAAATTCTGCTTTGGGGTGTGGGGGATCTGTGTTCTTAAGCTCACCAGTGATTCCCACATGTGGCTGGCTTCAGAAAGCTGGGAAGCTCAGCCCTCCGCCACTGTCATTTCAAGGGGAGGAAACATGTTCCGGGAAAGGCAGTGACCCAGGTCCTCAGGGTGGTTAGATGGGCCTGGTCTGTTGATCCTGAACCCAGCTTTCTTTCCATGTACTCTCGGCCGCCTTTGTTAACTGTCTGAAAGCCCCATTTGACCATGGAACTCTGGGAAGGCGCTAAGGCCAGGGGACCACAGTGTGAGGTCAAGCAGCACAGAGTGGCTTCATGAGACTTGAGCATCACAGCGCCCCGCGAATCTCGGCGTGACCCCGGGTGTCCTGATCAGCTGGGCTGTCCTGGGGCAAATGTGGGCAGGGGGTGAAATTGCCTTTCATCCGCCTCAGGGGCGTTCCTCCTGCCCTACACGATCATGGCCATTTTCGGGGGGATCCCACTGTTCTACATGGAGCTTGCGCTGGGCCAGTACCACCGAAACGGATGCATTTCCATATGGAGAAAAATCTGCCCGATTTTCAAAGGTAACCAAAAGGCTTGAGTGGGTGGGTGTGTCGGTGGGTCCTGCAGGGGAGAGTATGGGAGTTCGAGACCTTCTTCCGGAACCAGCTGGGCCTGAAGGTATCTCTGGGCGATGACCTGAGTAGTAAGTTTTTGACTGCTCGAGTGGTGCGGCTGTTAAAGAGAAACAGAATAAATGGCAATTCAAAGTAAACCCGGGGCGCCTGGCTCCTAGAGCATGTGACTCTTAATCTCAGAATCATGAGTTTGAGAACCCCATTGGGTGTAGCGATTACTAAAAAATAAATAAAAATGATAAAAGTAAAATAAGCATTTTAGAAAATAAACAAAAGTAGATCTAATAGAGTCCTTTAACTATAGAGGATAAACTAATGGTTGCCAGAGGGCAAGAGGTGGCGGATGGGCAAAATGGGTGACGGGGACTGCGAGGTACAGGCTTCCGGTTATGGTGTGAATGGGTCATGGGGATGCGTCAGGAATATAGTGCTGTCACAGCGTCGTGTGGTGACAGATGGTAGCCACACTTGTGAGTAGAGCGTAACATATATCTCATCAAATCACCTGTTGTACACCTGAAAACTAATGTAACGTTGTGTGTCAGCTATATTAAAATAAAAGTATTTTTTAAAGCAGCTAAAATAGGGACGCCTGGGTGGTTCAGTCGGTTTAGCGACTGCCTTCCGCTCAGGTCATGATTCCGGGGTCTCATGATGGAGTCCCGCCTGGGAGTCTGTTTCTCCCTCTGACCCTATCCCCGTTGCGCGCTCTCTCTCTCTCAAATTAATAATAATAATAATAAATCTTTTTAAAAATCTAAAGCAATCCAAATAGAGTTTAAAGCAGTAACAGCACACACGTGTGTGTGTTTCTCAAACGTGTGATCCTGCAAATACATCTAAGGAATTTACCACATTGCCGCCTGTCCACCATCTCCCAGAGCCTTGGGGAGTGAGGGGAATGGCAGCCCCCAGCAACCCTCCCTCCCTTGAGCTGCAAGGCCTCCCGGGGTCTGTCAGTCTGTCACTGTCAGGCCGCCCTGTAAACGTGCCCCCTCCCCCCAACTCCCCTCCCAGGGATAGGCTACGCCATCTGCATCATCGCCTTCTACATCGCCTCCTACTACAACACCATCATGGCCTGGGCGCTCTACTACCTCATCTCCTCCTTCACCGACCAGCTGCCCTGGACCAGCTGCACCAACTCCTGGAACACCGGCAACTGCACCAACTACTTCTTGGGGAACAACGTCACCTGGACGCTGCACTCGACGTCCCCCGCTGAAGAATTTTACACGTAAGTGCATGTAAGTGAGGGGTGGTCTGGTAGAGGCAGACCACACCCCCGGGGGTGGGGCTCCCGCGGTGGGAGGGAGGGGCCTTCGCCTCTTTCCGGTTTTCCCGGAAATGAAGAGGGGGTTTGTGTAAGTGAAGGAGGGCGGGGCCAGCCCCCAAGCAGATGTGGAGCTGGGAGTCTCCACCTTGAGTGTGCCCGAGTCTGGCCCTCTGCACCGTCCCTCCCCTCCCCCGCCCTTTGTGATGTGCCAGGCCAGGCTACCCCCAGGTGCCCAGGCCCATCCCTTGGTTCACATTCCAAAATGACTCCTCCGCGTCCAAACCAGCCTTCCTCCTGGGCACCCCTCTGGCCCTCGGCCCCTTGTCAGGGAATCAAAGCCTCCCCCTGCTGCAGTAGTCTGCAGCTGTTCAAAGAGCTGGTTTCATGTGTTCACTTCACAAGGGGGACCTACCCTTTGGAAGAAGATGCCTGGAGTACGTCCTACTCTTCAATGCGGGTCTTTCCGGCAGCTGCTAACCACGAGAGCGGGACTTTGGGGTGGGAAGGGGCTCACTACCCAGACACCCAAAAGCTGCCCCAGCCAGGAACGGGGGGCCTGAGAGTCGTCCCCCGGGTGGGGGGGTGCTGCTGAATACTCTTCCCAGGGCCTGTGGGCTGGATGTGCTCTTCTGCTGCTCTGTCCCTCAGGATAGGCAGGGCCACCACTCTGAGGCTTGGTGACTGCTGGGTCCTTGCGAGGTGATGTCTGTCCCTTCCCTTGGCAAGCTGCCCGGTCCGATCACTGCGCAGGTCATCTCACCCGCCTTTCTTTCTTGCTGGCTCCAGGCGCCACGTCTTGCAGATCCATCGGTCTAAGGGACTTCAGGACCTGGGGGGCATCAGCTGGCAGCTCACTCTCTGCATCATGGGCATCTTCGCTGTTATCTACTTCAGCATCTGGAAAGGTGTCAAAATGTCTGGCAAGGTGAGGAGGACTCTGGCTGCCAAGGGGCCCTCAGGAGCCTGGACAGCCATAGACAGAGAGGGGCACTGTTGTCCTTCAACACCAAACACGGTCCATGATGCTCAATTTCTCATTGCCAAATCTGTTCAGGTATTCTAGAAATGGGCCAATCCCAGGAACCATTGTATGATTTAAAAAAAAAAATTCCTTTAACCCTCCTGTGGTGTCACAGTGAATAATCATGGCAGTAAGTTGTTGAAAGCCCATGATGGGCCGTGATCCATGCTTTGTATCCACTGGCTACCGCCTTGTCCTTTACTGGGTGTTTTCCCATATTGCAGGTGGGAAGTGGGTCTGGAGGTGGGAGTATTGGCAAGCTGGGAATCAGATCTCTGTTGTATTCTAAAGCTCTGATATTTCTGCCACATCACCCTGCCTCCTATAGTTACAGAAGAGAAGAGGTCCATCTCCTTTCCTAGAGGTTTTCAAGCATAAAAGCCACCAAGATCCACAAGATGACAATCTGTGTTTCTGCCCCTTCTCTCACAGGTGGTATGGGTGACAGCCACCTTCCCTTATATCATCCTTTCGGTCCTGCTAGTAAGGGGGGCCACTCTCCCCGGAGCCTGGAGGGGTGTTCTCTTCTACTTGAAACCCAACTGGCAGAAACTGCTGGAGACGGGGGTAAGATAACAGGGAAAACGAGGGGCACCTGCCTGTCATTTTACTAAGGGAAGCTAGTCCCCCCTGTAGGGACAACTGCAATGTAGGCTCAGTGGCAATTCTGCAATAATGTTTTAAATCAGAAGAACAAGCATGAAAAGTACAGTCAAGGCCAGTGGATTTGCTTTTGCTAAAATGTGAGGAAGAGAAATCACATTGGTTTGCCCATGGTATGTGGTCGCCCCTGGGAGGAGCTCTGAGAGCTGGTTTTTCCACTTTGTGTGGAGCCAGAGGTGGAGGCCAGAGTGTGGCCCGGGGTTGGCCTTCACCCTCACCTCTGCTTCCAGGTGTGGGTGGATGCTGCCGCTCAGATCTTCTTCTCTCTTGGTCCTGGCTTTGGGGTCTTGTTGGCTTTCGCTAGCTACAACAAGTTCAACAACAACTGTTACCAGTGAGTATCTGGGGCTCCCTGGGGAAAGCTTGAAAGTGGGGTGAGTATTGTCAGCTGGCCCAGAAGAAGGTGCTCAAAACAATGGCCTCAGGCTTGGCTGGGCCCAGGCACCCCACAGGTCCCTGACCAGTTCCCCCGTGGCCAGAGCACCCACCTGGTCCATAGCCTCCTCCGGGCCAGTCAGGGTTTGACAGGGGCCCCAGGCCACTTCTGTTTTGTGAGAGCTTCTCATGCACACAAAAAAATTTTCTAATTAAGAAATTCCACAGCAGATTTTTAAAAATTGCAGCATATAGTAAATATTTTGATTTTACTTATTAATGTGTTTAACAAAAATTATAATGTGATTATTTATGTACATATTCACAAAAGTATAACGATTGAGCTATTTTGAACAAAGTAAAATGCCACCATGATTTTTGTGGCAAAGTCAGAAATTTAGACGAAACAGGGAGTGTTTTACCAATTAGGATTTCACTATCGCTTGTCGTCTTTAGAGTTAACTTTGTCTGAGTGCCCGCTCACAGATGGCAGTGTCCAGCAATCTAATTGTGCTGTTCATAAGATGATTACAGAATTCACGTTCTCTTCCAAAGGAATCCACAACTGCCCTAAGCAATGTGGCATTGCAGTGGGACACCAGCCTGAAGTTGGATGATGAGGACTTCTTTTAAAAAAGTGTCAGGATATCCCTGGGACAGGCTCATAACCTCATTTGCACATAATGTTAAAAGCCTAAATCTGGGGACTTTATGAATGTGAGGCCAAGGCCCCCTCACAGCCCTGCCTCCAATTCAGACCCTGCTTCCAAGCAATTTTTTTTTAAGATTTTACTTATTTATTTGAGAGAGAGAGGGTACATGAGGGGGGGAGGGGCAGAGGAGAAGCAGACTCCCCACTGAGCAGACTCCCCCACTGACCAGGCGGGACTTGATCCTGGGACTCCAGGGTCATGACCTGAGCCAAAGGTGGTTGCTTAACCAGCCAAGCGACCCAGGCACCCCCAGAGCAATTCTTGTTTGAAATCAAGAGGTCTGGGTGGTTCCACTTCGCCACAGGACATCACTATAATCAGCACCCCCCCGCCCCCCTGGCTCGCCCCCCGCTGTGCCTGGTGCTAATGGCAGCTCGTGCTTCAAGCTACCAACCAGTGTGAGAGGCCAGGCTGGGGCAGACAGGAGGGGACACCAGGACAGGTCCCTGCAGTCCTTGGCTGGAGACAGGTGCTCTTGAGACTCTCTCTTTGGATGTGTCTCAGTCCCGTTGGCTTCTCTGCTCCAGAGACGCCCTGGTGACCAGCGTGGTGAACTGCATGACGAGCTTTGTTTCCGGATTTGTCATCTTCACCGTGCTCGGGTACATGGCCGAGATGCGGAACGAGGATGTGTCAGAGGTGGCCAAAGACGCAGGTAGGAACTTGGGTTCTCTTTATATCCCCTTGCTCTCACTGAATGGCTTGGCTGCTCTTTGGGTCCTTACAGATATCTAACTTTTGAGCTATTTCTAAATGTCCCTTTAAACATTGTCCAAGGTTTTAGAGAAACTTACCGCCTTCTGTGTACTCAGCCGTGAGGGAGGATGGGGCAGCTGGGTGACTGGATGAGGGCTTTTTTTTGTTTTTTAAAGATTTTATTTATTTATGTATTTGACAGACGGAGATCACAAGTAGGCAGAGAGGCAGGCAGAGACAGAGGAGGAAGCAGGCTCCCTGCCGAGCAGAGAATCCAATGCGGGGCTTGATCCCAGGCCCCCGAGACCATGACCCGAGCCGAAGGCAGAGGCTCCAACCCATTGAGCCACCCAGACGCCCCTGGATGAGGGCTTTTTTTTTTTTTTTAAGATTTTATTTACTTATTTGACAGAGATCACAAGTAGGCAGAGAGGCAGGCAGAGAGAGAGAGAGGAGGAAGCAAGCTTTCTGCTGAGCAGAGAGCCCAATGCGGGGCCTGATCCCGGGACCCCGAGATCATGACCTGAGCCAAAGGCAGAGGCTTTAACCCACCCAGGCGCCCCAGGATGAGGGCTTTTAAAAGCATTGGGGATGAGTCCAAGTCTAATAAGCAAATGATTATTAATCCTTAGAATTTCCCCTTGGAGAAAAATAAAATATAGATGATGTAGTCACTCTACTGTATTGTGAGGTTTTCGTGGAAAAGGAGTGACAGATATTGAAAAAGTGGCCATGGGAGCTTGTGGATGGAATCCCAGGGCTTTCTTGCCAACATAACTTCTATCTTTGACCTGATGCACAGCTGTGATCATCCTTGTACCCCAAACTCAGGCACTTCGATCCAGCTCGTGAGAAGCGGAGGACATGTCCCTCACACTATCAAAAGGGACTTTAAAAATAGCGAGAGGTCTTTATTCCAAGGCCTCTATGACTTTTCTGGAATGTTTCACATTTCCTACTATTTTCTAGCTAATGCCATCAGAGAGAGCTAAATGCTCTGGATATCAGTCCTGGCCCCCCCCC
>ML094626.1:0-21253 GCA_003697995.1 Taxidea taxus jeffersonii
CTTGCCAGCCCTTTCTGGCTTGCTGGGTCTCTGTGGACAGGTCTGACATTATTCCGATGTCCCTCCCGCTGTATGTAAGGCATCTCTTCCCTCTAACTGCCCTTAGGATGAGGTCCTTGGTTCTAAGATTTGTGTTTTCTTATTTTATGCAGGGGCGTTGGTCTGTTCTCCTTGATCTTGGGAGGGATCTTCTCTGCCTCTAGGAAGCAAGTGCTGCTTTCCTTCTCCATGTTAGGGAAATTCTCAGCTACAGTTTGTTCAAATTTATCTTTTGTTCTTTTATCTGCTCCCTCAGGGATCCCAGTAATTCTGACATTGTAACATTTCATGGCATTGTTGAAAATATATCTTCTAATCCTCTCTCTCTCCGTACCCCTCAGTGATCCCAAGAATTCTGACATTGGAATGTTTCATAGTGTCATTGATTTCTCCAAGTCTGTTCTCATGGATCTCCAGGTCTCCTCCTGTTCCTTCCTTCCTATCAGTTTATCTTCTAGATCACTAATTTGTTTTTCTACCTCATTTACCCTAGTTGTTAGAGTATGTGGTTTAGACTGCATCTCATTTTTTTTTTTTTTTTTATTTGTCATATAGAGAGAGAGCGCAGGAGTGAGCACAGGCAGACCGAGGCAGAGGGAGAAGCAGGCTCACTGCTGAGCAAGGAGCCCGATGTAGGACTCGATCCCAGGACGCTGGGATCATGACCTGAGCTGAAGGCAGCCGCTTAACCAACTGAGCCACCCAGGCATCCCCTGCATCTCATTTTTAAGTTTGGCCTGATTAACCCTCATTTCTGCCCTTTCAGATTCTATGTTGTTGTTAATGGTTTTCTCAAGCCTAGTTATTTTCTCATAATTCTTGTCCTGAATTCTGTTTCTGACAACTTGCTTATATCCATATCCATGAAGTCTGTGGGAGAGGCTGTTGTCTCTGGGTGTTTTCTTTGTTGGGAGTTCCTCCTCCTAGTTATTCTCTTGAGTTGTGGTTGAGAGTATGTACAGTTGAAAATATTAGCCACAGTCCAGGAAGGGTACACTCTCAGTTTAGAAGAATTGGAAGCCACCACCTAAAAAACCCCCAGCCATTATGAAACCCAAGAATAAGACTTATAAAATATAAAACCAAAAACAAAAAAATAAAAAGACTCACAAAAATAAATAAAAATAAAGGGGGTGAAGGAAAGGTGGCTATAATTCCTTGATGTGGGTGTGGTAGGGTGATTTCAGTTCTTCCTGGCTGTATTTTGTTTTGTTTGTTTGAAAACCCTACTTTGTTCTTTTGTTTGTTTGAAAACCTTACTTCCCAGAGATACGGGAAATTAAAAGTGGTATATAAATATAAAGATATTATTGAATAGGGAAAACAGGGCTACATTAAATCTTATACATATGCTTCAATGTATATATATATATATACACAGTGTATACATGTATTCAACATATATATAAGTTTAATGTGTGTGTATATATACATATAAAAAGAAAGTATATGTGTGAAGAAGTTTAGTTAAAAAGTTATGGACAATGAATCTTGGAACACTGAATAATAAAGTCACTATGGAATATGTAAATGATAAGTAGGTTAAAAAAAAAGAAAACAGAAGAAACATGAGCAAGAGTTAAAAAATGTGAAGAGTTGTATCTAAGAAATACACAGGCAGTGGGGCAGCTATAGGAGTTCAGTATACCATTTTCCCCTAGCGTTAGGGTTTTACACTTTTAGGGACCCTCAGGTTGTCATCCTCTTGTTCTTCCAGCTTGTCATCTGGGAGAGGGTCATGCCATATTGTTTTTCAGTCAGTCCTGCTTTGGTGGAGTTATTCTGCCCCATATCAAGGGGGTGGGCTCTGTAGAAGCTGGGTTTTGGGTTTTTATTCTCCAGCAGTCGAGTTGGTCAAATTTGGAGGGTCAGAGCAAAGGAAAATGTCTGCACCCAGACTTCCACCTCCGAGGAGAGAAGCCACAGTTTGCTCCTCTCTGAACCCTTTGGAACACACAGTCTGCCTGTCTGTAAGCACCACTGAAAATTGCAGTCTGCCACAGGTGGTGCACACCCACAGTGATCCTTTTAGCAGTCAACCCTCCCCCACTTGTCTCTGCCTGTGTCTACAAAACTATCAATCTGGGTCTAGGTGGGCGTGGGTAACACCTCTGGTGGCAGTGGCCAGCCCCCAAGGCCTGCAGGCTCAGGTTGGGGCCTGCAACTGCCTGGTCCCAGAATTTGCCCCTTAAGCCCCCATGTTCTGTTTGAGTGCTGTTAACAGTCTTTTTCTGACCTGCCACCCCTGGTCTCCAAGCTATCGCTGGTCCTCAGGTGCAGGACACTTTTGCCTTTCAGTAACTTTCCAAAGGCTAGCTTCTGGTGGCTCCCTCCCCCTTCTGTTTATCCTCCCAGATCTGTCCAAGCAATCACAACTTTGTCCTTTGTACCCTTTGACTGATGATCTTCTGCCACCATGTTCAGAATGTTCAGAATGGCTTGGTAGGTAGCCGGCTAAATTCAGGGGACCAGTTGAAATGGGGTCCCCCACTGCTCCACCATCTTTCCCCTCCTCTCTGTGTTTGAACTTTCAGAATTCGGTGCAACCTGGAGTTATCCCACCTTACATTGTCCCTTCCATTTACTTCTGGGCTTTTGTATAAGAAGAAACAGATGGTTAGGAAATAGAAACATATTCAAGGTATTATACTTAGGGGGGAAATTTGCATCTCCTATTTTTAAAATCTCAAATTTCTCCCAAACTGCTGAATCTTTTACCTGTAACAAGTATTTTCTCAGCTTGATTTACACCTGTATATTGTAGGACATAATGTGAAAGCTGGTTGTTTTTGGCAAGTGCTTCATAAATAGCACATTTCATATAGTAGATCTTGTCTTATGTCTTTAATGTATGTGACTTCCCTTTCCTCTTTTGTACTGCTTATTTAGAAGGATTTTTAGGATCACTTGAATATTTTGGAGTCCATTGGTTTATGAAATGGTAAATTTCCTTTCTTGTTTGTCTTTTTTCGTTTCTAGCAAATTGTACTTTATTTTTTCCTAATTTTTGTTCGACCACACCCACCCTATAATTACTGATGTTCCTAAAAATTTTACCTTTTTTGAAAAACATTTTATTTACTTATTTGTCAGAGAGAGTGAGAAAGCAGAAGCAGGGGGAGCGGCAGGGAGAGTGAGAAGCAGACTCTTCGCTGAGTAGGGAGCTCAATGTGGGACTCGATCCCAGGACTCTGGGATCATGACTTGAGCTGAAGGCAGACATGTAACTGACTGAGCTACCCAGGAGTCCCTAAAAATTTTGTCTTTGGAAAGACTTGTATTTTAAACTCCATCTCCTGTATTTCTCTTAATTATCTCTTCCTCATCACTTAGGGATTATCTATAATATGATCACTTCCCCATTTGACCTTATATTTGTTATGTTATGGACTGTAGCAAGATTTTGTCATCCAAATGTGCAGTCTGGAGTGTTTTAGGACTTTTCTGTTACCTTTACATCTAGTTGGTCACCTAGTTCTATTGCCTTTTTTTGTTACAGTATAGCAAGCATACACAAAGTGTTTTTTTTCAAAAAATTTTTAATATGTAAAAACAGTTTTCCTTATTTTTGTACTTTTAAATAGTATCAGTGTATAATCTTGTGTTGCTTTCCTTGTTCATTGATATACTTTATATTGTGTAAGTTCTCACTGTATTGTGTTTTATTAAGTACATTTCTTAAAAATACATCTATGATTTCTTAGTTTCTTTTATTATTCATGGGATTTTTTGTAGTTTGCAGTTTGGAGATAAATTGAATAATACCACTATTAAAATACATGTCATTAGGAAAGATACATAGGCATTTTTTTTTTTAAGATTTTATTTATTTATTTGACAGACAGAGATCACAAGTAGGCAGAGAGGCAGGCAGAGAGAGAAAGGGAAAAGCAGGCTCCCTGCCGAGCAGAGAGCCCATTGCGGGGCTCGATCCCAGGACCCTGGGATCATGACCTGAGCTGAAGGCAGAGGCTTTAACCCACTGAGCCACCCAGGCGCCCCGATACATAGGCATTTTTATTGTGTATGTGAAAGGATTGAAATTGTTGTGACTAAGGTCACTCCTACACATGTATATGTATGTAAGCGAATGTATGGGTGTGTATAAATTCGTATACACATATACATATATGTATATATTTGTACATTTACGTGTGTGTCTTCAATATTAATAAGAAAATTTATATATATGTATCTCTCCAGCTTCATACAGACGTCATATGTTTTGTCCTACTCTGTGAGTCACCTCTTTCCTCTTTTTAGTGATTTTAGTTCTGGATTCTTCTCTTGTAGTCTATTCTCACTTTAAGTGTTTTCTTTTTTTTTTTTTTTAAGATTTATTTGTTTATTTATTTGACAGAGAGAGAGATCACAAGTAGGCAGAGAGGCAGGTAGAGAAAGATAGGGAAGCAGGCTGCTTCTTGCTGAATAGAGAGCCTGATGCGAGCCTCGATCCCAGGACCCTGAGATCATGACCTGAGCTGAAGGCAGAGGTGTAATCCACTGAACCACCCAGGTGCCCAAGTGGTTTTTCTAATGTTCATTCTGCTAAAAATGTTTTGATGTGTCTTTTTTTAAAAAATCTGTAATACTAGATTATTTCAGTGGTATCTAAGTATCTAAGTTGTTTGGCCTTGTCCCCTAGTGTTTTGTTCTAATGGCATGCTACTTTGGTGACCAATTCATTATGAAAATTGAAGACACATTTTAGAGTAAAAATGGATATCTATTAAACTTTATACAATAACAGGTGTTACTGGATATTTGTTGAGTCGGGGTTATTATGTTCAATTTGCATTGAGCATATTTTATTATTATTATTTTTTAAAAAGACTTTATTTATTTATTTGACAGAGATCACAAGTAGGCAGAGAGACAGGCAGAGAGAGAGAGAGAGGAGAAAGCAGGCTCCCTGCCGAGCAGAGAGCCCGATGTGGGGCTCAATCCCAGGACCCTGGGATCATGACCTGAGCCGAAGGCAGAGGCTTTAACCCACTGAGCCACCCAGGCGCCCCGAGCATATTTTATTATTAAGCATATGTAACTTTTTGAGTGATCCATGGCAGTTTATACTTCATGATTTAGGTTTGTGCCATTAAATCTTACATTAAAAAAATCTACTTTTGTTGTTCTCTAAGAACCTTAAATATGGTTTATTTCTTGATGTATTATTTCATTTTTGTTTATGTCCTGTCATATTTTTCCTCCATATAGTGAACTCATGAATATAACATCACGTAGTCGTTGGTTGGTGTTAATTGTTCAAATAAGTGGTCTGGAAATCTAGGATAAGGTATCATGGAGCAGGCAGCTTATATTTTTATTTTTCCTGGTAGATTGACTCATATATCTGTCGAATATGCTCCAGAGGGGATGAAGATGATAAGTTACTTCTGTGCGAGGGCTGCGATGACAATTACCACATCTTCTGCCTAATGCCACCCCTTCCTGAAATCCCTAGAGGGGTCTGGAGATGCCCGAAATGTATCATGGCGGTATGACTATTGAATATAAATATTTTAAATTTAGTTCTTGGTAGTTTTTTAAAATCTAGCCTCCTGGTTTTAAGGGAAACTAGAGTAGGTGTACTGGCTGCCCTTTTCTAACCTAATGTTTGTGTCAGGTTTTGATCACCTATGGGTTATTAAGCAGAATGGTTGGACATATTGTACACACTTAAAACATTGACAGGAAGGACCATAAACAAAGGGTGTGAACCATATGACCAAAGGAAAAGAAATAGGTTTAGTAGTTAGTGAAGAAACCATCCTACCATGAAACACAAGAAAAGGGGGAGGGTAGAACATAAGATATAGATCCTGTTGTTCTTTTTGGGTTCTTTGCCTGTTTTCTCTTTCTTGCTGAAATACTTTCTATTTTAGGAGTGTAAGAGGCCCCTTGAAGCCTTTGGCTTTGAGCAGGCTACCCAGGAGTACACTTTGCAGAGCTTTGGAGAAATGGCTGATTCCTTCAAGTCTGACTACTTCAGCATGCCTGTGCATGTATGTGATTGTGGAGTGGGGATATAGGGATTACTGTCTGATAAGTCTTATGCTCATACAGACATGGGGCCAGAATATAGTGTACTGTGATCATCTTTTACATCTTTTGTTGCAGATGGTACCTACAGAACTTGTGGAGAAGGAATTCTGGAGACTGGTGAGCAGCATTGAGGAGGATGTGACGGTTGAGTATGGAGCAGACATTCATTCCAAAGAATTTGGTAGTGGGTTTCCTGTCAGCAGTAGCAAAGGCAACCTGTCCCCTGAGGAAGAGGTAATGTGATTTGTAACTCATATTAATAGCACAGATAGGGAAAATCATTAGTAAATGAAACCATCTGTTCTTATGAGTCCCTCCATATAGTGCTTTTTTCACATAATAGGAATACAGATCAGGGTTACTGGTATTGGTTGATCTATCAGTAACCCAGAGTTATGCATAACCGCCATAACCATCACTATTTCCATTCTGCATATGTGATGGCAAAAAAAAAAAAAAAGGGATAGTTAAACCTTGGTTTTTTCAATTAGGAGCTACAGGGGTCCTTCTGATTTCCCTGAAAGTAAGTACTTAAAGCTACCATCTTTGGTTATCTGCATGATTGACAAACAACTTCTATCACCAGTTTATTCATATTTATATATAAATTTGAAAGAAAGCATTGGGAAATGCCCTCATTGACTTTTAATTTGTTTTCATCATGTAGAACAAATAGAGTAATATGGAAACTATTAGTTTTATTCAAGGTGATCTCATGTCATGAGTCAGACCCATTTAGATGTCTGAAAATTTAATTAATTACATGACAGATTTCTTAGCCAAACGATATGGGTGGAGCAAAACTTAATTGGGAAGAAGCTAAAAGATAATGCATCTCATGTAGTATTGAGCAGTTATTTATTTTCTGATTTCTGTTTTACCGTGATGGCCAGAGCCTGGACAGATAGTGTTTAGCTTTGTATATACACTGACTTCATGTAAAGCCTTATGAGACAGTTGTTCCAGATAGAAAAATAGCAGTCTTAAGAGGGGAAATTTTAGGGGCATCACTGTGTCTCTCTCTGTCAAATAATAAATAAAATCTTTAAAAAAAAAAAAAAAAGGGACATTTTCAGGAAGCCTTATTCAGCTCTTATTTATTTTACTACATATATATGTATGAGAATATATTAAAAACAGGCATGTATATATATATAGGAGCATTTGAATAGTGGGTTTTTTTTTTAAGATTTTTTTTTTTTTTAAAGATTTTATTTATTTGTTAGAGACAGTGAGCGAGCACAGGCAGACAGAGTGGCAGGCAGAGGCAGAGGGAGAAGCAGGCTCCCTGCCAAGCAAGAAGCCCGATGTGGGACTCGATCCCAGGATGCTGGGACCATGACCTGAGCCGAAGGCAGCTGCCCAACCAACTGAGCCACCCAGGCGTCCCATGATTTTATTTTTTTTGACAGAGATCACAGGCAGGCAGAGAGGCAGGCAGAGAGGGGGGGAAGCAGGCTCTCTGCTGAGCAGAGAGCCCGAAGTGGGGCTCGATTCCAGGACCCTGGGATCATGACCTGAGCTAAATGCAGAGGCTTTAACCCATTGAGCCACCCAGGTGCCCCTGAACAGAGTGGTTTTTAATTAAAAAAATAGTTCAGATTCTTAAAGTATTCTATATAAGTTGTGGAAAAATGAAAAGTATAAACTAAGGAAACTGGGAAATCACTTGTAGTTTCCTTTACTGACATCTTGTGTTCTTTGAATTACTTTTTTGGAAATAGGAAATGATTTAATCATGATACTGTAAAGCCACGACAGAATATATGTAGTTTCTTTTTTCAGTTATAAAGCATAATGTTAAATAATATCCTTGAACCCACATTTGAACGTAATGATTAATGTTTCCTAATACAATTACATCTATTTCCATGCTTCTCCACAAGACATATCTTCCTGCCTCACCTCAGTAGCCCCAAATAGAGACGAAAAAAATTTTATTGTCATAATTTTATTTTAATTTTTTAGTGTTTAATTATATATGGATGTATTTCTAAAAAGCACGTTACCTAGTTAACTGTCATACTTTGAAACGTCATTTTTACTGTTGCTTAAAGCTTGAATTTACCTGGTTTTTCATTATTGTATATTATTCCATTGAGATTATACTATCATTTATCTATTTTTCTGCTAGATTGCTTCCAGTATTTCACTGTTAAAACACTATTTTACATGTCTCCTGAAGTAAGGGTTTCTAGGCTTCATATTTGGAGTTAGTTATTCCCAGTATAGACTTTCAGAAGTGTACAATTTATATTGTCTACAAACTGTTAGAAATCCCGAGCTACTTATTATATAGTACATGTGTAATGCTTAGATATGTGACAATGTACGTATATATAGATATGTAAGTACTTTTAGTATTATCATAATATAGTATTCTCTCAAGGATGGGCTTTTAGTATTACTAATTTTGTAACTTTTATAAAACAGATAAATGGAATGGTCTCTTTTCTGTCACTGAATCCCTTACATGTTAGTTTTTCTTGGGTCCTAGATTGAGTTTTTACTTGGTGTATATCTTCTATATGGCCTGTTTTATTTAGGCTCTAGGTATGTTTCTTATAACTGATAAATAGAACTGATTTTTTTTTAAGTCCATATAGAGTTTTATATGTTTACTGGAGTCAGTTTTCTATGATTTACAACTCAGTATCTCTACCCCTTAGTTTTCTTTTTCTCTTTTTTGCCTAATTTTGTATTCCATTTTAATTGTTTTTTTATCAGTTATATATATAGGAATGTATATGTGTATGCTTATGTATATGTTATTCTTAATACTTTAATTACATCTTAGTGAGACCTGAGTGGCTCATGTTCCTTCTTTCTCTCTCATTAAATAAATAAGTAAAATTTTTAAAAAGATAATAAATGCAACTTAATGTTTAAATTTATTGGAATTTGCCCCATCCAAAGTGAGGTAAGATTACTACTGTTCTGTTTACCTCCTTCATAACATTTGTAAAATTTTTATTTGGGCTTAAACTTTTTTTTTTTGCTCTATAAAATAGATATCCTTATTCTTTTATATTTTCAAGTTTAATATACACTTATTCATGTGTATGCTTTTTCTTTTTGGTTTACCATTTCTCTTTAAACTGACCTTTAAAGACTATTCCTTTTTTTTTTTTTATATTTTATTAATTTATTTGACAGAGATCACAAGAGAGGCAGGCAGAGAGAGAGGAGGAAGCAGGCTCCTTGAGGAGCAGAGAGCCCGAGGTGGAGCTCGATCCCAGAACCCCGAGATCATGACCTGAGTCGAAGGCAGAGGCTTTAACCCACTGAACCACCCAGGCGCCCAAGACTATTCCTTTTTGTTTGAAATAAAATCTTCAGAAATTTTTTAAGTAGAAGTATTTAATCATTAATTTGTTTTATTTGTCAAAAGGAAATGTTTCTTTACCCTTATTCTTAAAAAGTTATTTCTCTGCATATGTGTAAGTCTGGTATAGGAGTTATTTTCTTCACCACACATTAAAAAATATTCTTGAATTATTGATTTATGAGACATCAACTCTGAATCTTAACATTTATAAATAATCTTAACTTAAAAAAAAATAATCTTAACTTACTTTTCTTCTCTGCCATAAGATCTCTTTGTTTTGGATCACAGCAGTTTTTCTTGGTAGGAGATGTGACTTTTTAATTTAAAATGCCAGGAGTTGGGACACCTGGGTGGCTTAGTTGCTTAAGCCACTGCCTTTGGCCCAGGTCATAATCTGGTTCTGGGATCATAATCTGGTTCAGGGATCGAGTCCCACCTTGGACTCGTTGCTCAGTGGGGAGCCTGCTTCTCTCTCTGCCTCTGCCTGCCACTCTGCCTGCTTGTGTGCTTTCTCTCTAACAAACAAACAAACAAATAATCTTAAAAAAATAAAAATAAAATACCAGGGGTTCATTGTGTTTCTCAGACCTGAGAATTCACCTTTCCTCAATTCTAGCTATGAACCCTTCTACCATAACTACTGCTTCACTGTTCCTATCGTAAAATCCCATATCCTGAATTTTCTTATTTTAACTTCACCATTCTTTACCTCCCTTTCATACTTCTTTATCTTGTTGCTTTCTCGTAATTTGTTTTAAATAATTTTAAAATGAATCAGTTTTCACAATAACTTTTTTTTTGAAGGTTATTTATTTGAGAGAGTGAGCGACAGAGAAACATAGTTGGGTGGGGGTGAGGGGGAGACTACCCCCTGAGCAGGCAGCCTGAGGTGGAATTCAAACCCAGGACCCTGGGATCATGACCTGAGCAGAAGGCAGGTGCCTTTTTTTTTTTTTTAATTGTGTTGTGTTAATACATCATTAGTTTTTGATGCAGTCTTCCATGATGTGTTGTTTATGTATAAACCCCAGTGCTCCATGCAATACATGCCTTCCTTAATAACCACCTCCAGGCTTACCCATTCTCCCATCCTCTTCCCCTCTGAAACCCTCAGTTTATTTCTTGGAGTCCATAGGCTTTCATGGTTTGTCTCCTCCTCTGATTCCCCCCAATTCACTTTTCCTTTCCTTCTCCTAATGGCCTCCATGTTATTCCTTATGTTCACAAGTAAGTAAAACTATATTATAATTGACTTTCTCTACTTGACTTATTTCACTAAGCATACTCTCCTTCAGTCCCATCCATGTCGGTGCAAATGTTGGGTATTCATCCTTTCTGATGGCTGGGTAATATTCCATTGTATATATGGACCACATCTTCTTTACCCATGAAGGGCATCTTAGCTCTTTCCACAGTTCGGCTATTGTGGACATTGCTGCTATGAACATTGGGGTACATATGGCCCTTCTTTTCACTACATCTGTATATTTGGGGTAGATACAATTGCCAGGTCATAGGGTAGCTCTATTAATTTTTTGAGGAATAAGTGGTTGCACTAATTTGCATTCCCACCAACAGTGTAAGAGGGTTCCCCTTCCTCCACAATCTCTTCAACATATGTTGTTTGCCTTGTTAATTTTCGCCATTCTGACTGGTGCAAGGTGGTTTTGATTTGAATTTCCCTGATGGCTAATCATGAAAAGTTTTCATCAGTTTGTATGTCTTCATTGGAGAAGTGTTTGTTCATGTCCTCTGCCCATTTTTTGAATGATTATCTTGTTTTTTCAGTGTTGAGTTTGAGAAGTTCTTTATAGATCTTGGATATCAGCCCTTTATCTGCAGTGTCATTTGTCAATATCTTCTCCCATTTTGTGGGTTGCCTCTTTGTTTTGTTGACTATTTCTTTCTTTTTTTTTTTTTTTTAAAGATTTTATTTATTCACTTGTCAGAGAGAAAGGGAGAGAGAGTGAGCAAGCACAGGCAGACAGAGCGGCAGGCAGAGGCAGAGGGAGAAGCAGGCTCCCCACCAAGCAAGGAGCCCGATGTGGGACTCGATCCCAGGACGCTGGGATCATGACCTGAGCCGAAGGCAGCCGCTTAACCAACTGAGCCACCCAGGCATCCCATTGTTGACTGTTTCTTTTGGTGTGCAGAAGATTTTGATCTTGATGAAGTCTCAAAAGTTCATTTTCGCTTTTGTTTCCTTTGCCTTTGGAGATGTGTCTTGAAAGAAGTTGCTGTGGCCGATGTGAGAAAGGTTATTGCCTAAGTCGTCCTCTAGAATTTTGATGGATTCCTGTCTCACATTGAGGTCTTTCATCTTTTTTGAGTTTATTTTTGTGTTTGGTGTAAGCAAATGATCAAGTTTTATTCTTCTATATATAGCTGTCCAGTTTTCCTAGCACCATTTATTGAAGAGAGGGTCTTTTTTCCAAAGGATATTATTTCCTTGTTTGTGGGAGATTAGTTGACCATAAGAGTTGAGGATCCATATCTGGACTCTCTACTTTGTTCCACCTGTCTAGGTGTCTTTTTATGCCAGTACCATGCTGTCTTGGTCGTCACAGCTTTGTAGTAAACCTTGAAATCAGGCAACGTGATGCCCCTGGCTTTTTCTTTTTCAACATTTCCTTGGTGATTTGGGGTCTTCTGGTTCCCTACAAATTTTAGGATTGTTTGTTCCAGCACTTTGAAAAATTCTGCTGGTGTAGGGATGATTTTGAAAGTATAGATTGCCTTGGGCAGCATAGACATTTTAACGTGTTTTTTTTTTTTTTTTCTGATCCATGTGTTTTTCCATCTTTTTGTATCTTCTTCCATTTCTTTTGTGAGTGTTCTGTAGTTCCTCAGGAACAGATCCTTTACCTCTTTAGTTAGGTTTATTCCCAGGTATCTTATGGTTCTTGGTGCTATAGTAAATGGAATTGATACTCTAATTTCCCTTTCTGTATTTTCATTGCTAGTGTATAAGAAAGCAACTGATTTCTGTACATTGATTTTGTATCCTGCCACTTTACTGAATTGTTATATGAGTTCTAGCAATTTGGGAGTGGAGTTTTTCGGATTTCCATATAAAGTATCATGTCATCTGCAAAGAGAGAGAGTTTGACGACTTCTTTGTCAATTTGAATACCTCTTATTGCTTTTTGTTGTTCGATTGCTATCGCTAGGACTTCTAATACTATGTTGAACAATGGAGGCAAGAATGGGCATCCTTTTTGTGTTCCTGATTTCAAAAGGAAGGCTGTCAATTTTCCCCATTGAGAATTATATTAGCTGTGCGTTCTTCATAGATAGAGTTTATGAAGTTTAGAAATGTTCCCTCTATCCCTGTACTCTGAAGAGGTTTAATCAGGAAAGGATGCTGTATTTTGTCAGATGCTTTTTGGGCATCACAGAGGACCATGTGGTTCTCCTCTCTTCTCTTATTGATTAGTTCTGTCACATTGATTGATTTGCGAATGTTGAACCACCCTTGCAACCCAGGGATGAATGGTCATGGTGGATAATCTTTTTAACATACTCTTGGATCCTGATAACTAGGATTTTGTTGAGAATCTTGGCATCCATATTCATCAGGCATATTGGTCTGAAGTTCTCCTTTTTGATGGGTCTTTGCTTGGTTTGAGGATCAGGGTAATTTTGGCTTTATAAAAAGAGTCTGGCAGTTTTCCTTCTGTTTGTATTTTTTGAAACAGCTTCAGTAGAATAGGTATTATTTGAATATTTGGTAGAATTCTCTAGGGAATCCATCAGGTCCTGAGCTCTTGTTTTTTTGGGGATGCTTTTATCTCGTTACTAGATATTGGTCTATTCAGGTTGTCAGTTTCTTCCTGTGTCAGTCTTGGAAGTTTATAGGTTTCTAGGAATGCATCCATTTCTTCTAGGTTGTTAAACTTATTGGCATATAGCTGTTGATAATAATTTCTGATAATTGTTTCTATTTTGTTGATGTTAGTCATGATTTCTCCCCTTTCATTTATAATTTTATTAATTTGGGTCCTTTCTCTCTCTCTTTTTTTTTTTGGATAATTCTAGCCAGTGGTTTATTGATATCATGAATTCTTTCTGCGAACCATCTAGTTTTGTAGATGTGTTCTGCAGTATCTCTAATTTCTATCTGAATGATCTCTGCTCCAGTCATAATTATTTCCTTATTGTGCATGGGGTTTGCTTAATTTGTTGATTCTCCAGTTCTTTAAGGTATAAAGAGAGTTTGTGTATTTGAGATTTGTCATTTTTTTTGAGTGAGGCTTGGATGGCTGTGTATTTCCCTCTAAGGACTGCCTTTGCCGTATCCCATAGGTTTTGGATCGATGTGTCTTTATTCTCATTGGTTTCCATGAATTGTTTTAAGTTCTTTAATTTCCTGGTTGACCCAAACAGTCTTGAGCAAGATGGTCTTTAGCTTCCAAGGGTTTGAGTTCCTTCCAAACTCTTTCTTGTGGTTGAGTCCCAATTTCAAAGCATTGTGGTCTGAGAATATGCAGGGAATAATCTCATTATTTTGGTATTGGTGGAGACCTGATTTGTGTCCCAGAATGTGATGTGTTCTGGAGAAGGTTCCATGTGCGCTCGAGAAGAATGAGTATTCTGTTGTTTTAGGGTGCAGTGTTCTCTATATATCTGTGAGGTCCATCTGTTCCAATTTGTCATTCAATACTCTTGTTTCTTTATTGATTTTCAGCTTGGATGATCTCTGTGTTACTGAAAGTGGCGTGTTAAGATCTCCTATTATTAGTATGTTCATATCAATATGATTCTTTATTTTGATTAGCAGTTGTCTCATGTAGTTGGCTGCTCCCATATTGGAGGCATAAATGTTTATAATTGTTAGATCATCTTCTTCTATGATCACTTCTTCTCTGTTTTTATCATAAAATCCCATATTTTGAATCTTCTTATTGTAATTTGACCATTACATACCTCCTTTTCATACTTTTTTCTTTATCTTCTTATTGGCCTTCTCCTAATTTGTTTTAAATAATTTAAGACTGAATCAGTTTTCACAGTAGCTAATTTTTAAAAAAGATTTTAATATTTATTTGAGAGATAGAGATCACAAGTAGGCAGAGGTAGGCAGAGAGCGGGGGGAAGCAGTCTCCCTGATGAGCAGAGCTGGATGTGGGGCTTGATCCCAGGACCCAGAGATCATGACTTGAGCCGAAGGCAGAGGATTTAACCCACTGAGCCAACCAGGCACCCCTGTAGTAGCTAATTTTTATTAAAGATTATTTGTTTATCTATTTGAGAGAGAGTGAGCGAGAGAGGAACATGAGTGGGATGGGGGGCTTGGGAGAGAAGGAGAGGGAGAGGGAGAAGCAGGCGTCTCCCTGAGCAGGGAGCCTCAGGTGGGACTTGTTCCCAGGACCCTGAGATCATGACCTGAGCCAAAGGCAGATGCTTAAGTACTGAGCCACCCAGGCGCCCCAATAGCGAGTATTTTTTACTGAGATTATGTCTATAATTATGCCTAGATATTGCATGTCTCATAGTTTTTGTTAGCATTTTGAATGTTAACATTTTGAATGTTTTAATATAGTGAATCTGGAAATTAAGTATTCTTGCCCCTCATTTTCTTATTGCTGGGCTCCTTATAATTGTATTTGTTTGTTTAAAGTGAGCTTTCATAACTATTTTTGCACAGACAGAATTTTTTGTAACATGGACCCTGAATACTCTTCCATTCTTTCCAGATTGGCTGTTTGTGACTCTTCAGTGCTTATATAGGCCATACATGACTCTTTCTGTAACTCTTTATTTTCTCCGTCTTTGCATAGAGCTTGAAGATCAGGCAGAGATGAAAATCTAGATACCTTTTCTGAGCTTATTTCCTAACCTGGGTACCTTAGGCCTTCTGCGTTCTTGGAGTACATAGAAACTTTTCAAAACCCTTAGTCCCTGGAGCATCTCACTCTTAGCTTTTCTGCACAGGGTTTTTATCATGTCTGTTGTTTGATGCAGCTGCTCTCCTTTGCTCTGAAGGATTGATTGATTTATTTGCCTATCAGTATTTTTTTTTTTTAATAGGAGTCCTCTGATTTTTTTTTTTATTTTTTTATTTTTTTTTAATTTGACAGGCAGATATCACAAGTAGGCAGAGAGGCAGGAGGAAGCAGGCTCCCTGCTGAGCAGAGAGCCCGATGTGGGGCTCGATCCCAGGACCCTGGGATCATGTTTCGAGCCGAAGGCAGAGGCTTTAACTCACTGAGCCACCCGGGTGCCCCGTTGCCTATCAGTATTTTTAAGAAATTTTCTTCATAGTTACTTCTGAACTCTGAGGTAATTCTGAGTTAGGCTAAGTAAATTCTGAGTACAGATAAGCCTTTTGCATTAGCTCTTTGCTATGCTTATGACAGGGCATACAAAATTTTTTGAGAACTTACATTTTGTTTCTTCTGGAATAAGAAACCCACATGACCAGTGTAGGCTGCTGTCTTCAAGATTATCACAGCTGTGGGGTGGGGGATGGGAACAGTAGGTTAAAATATCATGGAGCTTTACTATATTTAATTATTTTTTCATTATTGTCTTTTAGTTAGCAGTAACCTTTGACTGTTATTCAGAGTTCTCATAAAGGTGAATTTAGGGGGCACCTGGGTGGCTCAGTGGGTTAAGCTTCTGGCTCAGGTCATGATTTCAGGGTCCTGTGATCAAGCCCTACATTGGGCTCTCTGCTCAGCAGGGAGCCTGCTTCCCCCTTACTCTTCCTGCCTCTCTGCCTATTTGTGATCTCTCTGTCAAATAAATAAATAAGTAATCTTTAAAAAAAAAAGTGAATTGGGGCACCTGGGTGGCTCAGTGGGTTAAGCCGCTGCCTTCGGCTCAGGTCGTGATCCCAGGGCCCGAGTCAGGCTCTCTGCTCAGCAGGGAGCCTGCTGCTCCCTCTCTGTCTGCTTCACTGCCTACTTGTGATCTCTGTCTGTCAAATAAATAAATAAAATCTTTTTTAAAAAAAAGTGAATTTAATAATTTTTGCTAGTTTCTTGATGATTTTGTATAGAGATCAATCTTTAGAGTTTCCTACTTTGACATTTCACAGATGTTGTTTTTCACTGACAATTTTTGATACTCCCCAAAAATGAATCAATAACTTGTTTAAATACAGAACAAAGAAATGGTTGAGATTGTATACATAGTATAGTAAGTTTAGAGTTTGGGAGAGAGTGAGTCTGAAATATTCTATAGAAAATACTCACTATAGTTAAGGTTTGGTCAAGATTTAGAGCATAACATATTTTTCCGTTTTGTTTTGTTTGGATCAGTAATATAGAGGCACATAAGAGAAAAATAGGATTATGACGTTCACAAGATGTAAATTACTTAAGGATTAATTACAGACCTAATTGCTGTGCCTAGTGCATAGCATTTAGCTGATAATGGGAAAATTGACTTTAGAGAAAACCTATGAACAATGCTTGTTTTAGGACAGATGAATCTTAATCTGGATTATGGATAAATATTTTGAGCTATAGTGTTTTCTCTTTTCTCTCCAAAAGAAAGATGTGCTTTCAGAAATAATGGAAATTATCATGACTGGGGTATCATGAGGTCTCATGAATATGAAAATACTCCGAGTACTGAGTCTGTATTCTTAAATGAAAGCAAAGAGCATGCCCTGAGAACTACTGTCTTCTTAAAATGCCTGGTTTAGTTTGTCTTTACCCCATCATGCTTCCTACTTACCCTGGCAAATCTTGGACTTAACAGGAATATGCAACCAGTGGATGGAATCTGAATGTGATGCCAGTGCTGGATCAGTCTGTTCTGTGCCACATCAATGCAGACATTTCAGGCATGAAGGTTCCCTGGCTGTATGTAGGCATGGTATTCTCAGCATTTTGTTGGCATATCGAGGATCACTGGAGTTACTCTATTAACTATCTACACTGGTGAGTGGGATCCAAATGGCTGGGATGGACATTAAGACTTCTTTCACGTACAATGATATGCCCAGACTTTATATATCTCCTCTTTACCTGAGCAGGGGTGAGCCAAAAACGTGGTATGGGGTACCCTCATTGGCAGCAGAGCAGTTGGAGGAGGTGATGAAGAAGCTGACACCTGAGCTTTTTGATAGCCAGCCTGACCTGCTCCACCAACTTGTCACCCTCATGAATCCCAACACCCTTATGTCCCATGGTGTACCAGTAAGTACCTGAAATAAGGAGCAAAGCAGATTTAATGTTTGTGCTAGGGTGGAAAGGAAATGAGGAAGAACTTAGTTTCAGGGAAGTAAAGTTACATGCATTTTGGTGAGGATACTAGCTTTAGTCTCATATCTTTCTGTCTTTCTGTACTGCTGTTAAGCTGCAATCCTATATAGAACAAGAGGGTATCCTTAAGAGGAAGGGAGAGAAGAGATCAGATAGTTATTTAAATAACATAAAAGCTGGATTTTGGGGGCGCTTGGGTGGCTCAGTCAGTTAAACCGCTGCCTTTAGCTTAGGTCATGATCCCAGGTCCTGGGATGGAGCCCCACATTGGGCTCTCTGCTCAGCAGGGAGCCTGCTTCTCCCCCCCCTCTCTCTCTGCCTGCCTCTCTGCCTACTTGTGATTTCTGTGTGTCAAATAAATAAATAAAATCTTAAAAAAAAGGCTGGATTTTGACCTTTTTAATGTGTTCTAGTCTAGGATTGATTGTCTTTTAACATCAGTGTGTATAAATTTTAATTTTATGAAATTTAAATTGGGGTTCAGGATTGGTTTCAGATTTGGGAATTTCTAGGATTAATTTATAGCCAGTTTTGCAGAAAATGGTAAGTACCCAGCAATTTATAGAAGGTAAAATGGTACACTATCTTAGCAACATACTGTAATTTTGTCATATGTATTTTTGAAAGGTATAGGTCAACCTATACACAATTTTTTTTATAACTCATGTCCATTTCAGTTTTTCTGTCCTCATAAAGTGATTTTGGCATTTCAAGGCTTCCTTCAAATATAACTGACATTTTATAAATTCTTATTTGAACTTCTTGTTTTTCAACATTACTGTTGTCTCATTAAAAAGCAGGTAAATTTGAATATTGATGAGATCATGACTTTGTCTAGTTAAACCATTTGTTCTGCCTCATGATTCTTGGCTTGCTTACTGTTTCTTTAACTCTCACATAATATTCAGCATACACTACACATATACTTAGGACTGAAATTTGTACATTTTACTTACATTACCTGATTTGCAGTGGACAGTTGTTTATACTATTGTCTTACCTTTCTTCTATTTCTGTAAATTTGGTAGTTAATATCCCCATTTTCTTTTTTTTTTTTTTTAGATTTTATTTATTTATTTATTTGACAGAGAGAGAGATCACAAGTAGGCAGAGAGGCAGGCAGAGAGAGGGAGAAGCAGGCTCTATCCCAGGACCATGGGATCATGACCTGAGTTGAAGGCAGAGGCTTAACCCACTGAGCCACCCAGGTGCCACCCCCCATTTTCATTTCTGATATAATTTGAGTCTTCGCTCTCTGTCTTCTGTGCCTGAAGGTTTGTCAGTTCTGTTTGTCATTTCAAGGAAGTAGCTTCTCATTTTATCCTTTCTTTGCTCTTTTTCTCTTACATATTCATTTAGCTTCTTTATGAATTGACCCTTTTATCAGTATATAATCTTTTTTATCTCAACTTTTTACTCAGGCCTGTTTTGTTTTATTATAGAATCACTCGCTCTCTGTTGGTCACTGTTGTGCTTGGAATAAATTTTTCTATTGTTTTATTTGCAGACTCTTTGTGTCATTACCTGGGTGAGTTTCTTATAGATAGTATAGAGTTGAACCATGTTTTCTACTCATCCCATTGTCTTTATTTCAGAGAGTTTGATTTTGAAATTTTTTGTAATTACCAATAAGGGAGGACTTATTTCTGCTAATTTGTAGTTTGTTTTTTGTAGTCATATGTTTTTTGATTATCAGTTCTTCCATTAATTTCTTTTTCATGGTATTAATTGGCTAATTGCAGTGTACTGGTTTAATGCTCTTTATTGTTTATTTTTTAGTTACTTTCATAATGATTTGCTGATTACAATTATTATTTTAATTTATATCTCTGTAATTTGAATTAATACCAACTTAGTTTCAATGGTTAAGTTTAAAAGAAAAACTTCTGTTCCTATGTAGTTCTGTCCCTCTTCCTTTGTCTTACTATTACAAAATACATCTTTATGCACTATTTACCCATTAAATACTTTTATATTTATTATTCTATGCACTCTTCAGTTATGAAGAAAATACGTGTCATAAAAAAATACAATACTGTTTTTTATAATTGACAGTAGAAGTGCTTGGTGTAGTACTGAAATGCCCTTTCATCTCTGTGATTTCTATCTCGTGGAGATAGACTTACTCAGTTAATTCTCTAGAAGTGTCTTAGTTTCTTCTTTCTTTTTTTCTCTTATCCCTTTAAATATGTTATCCCATGTACTCTGACATCCCTGATTTCCCTGAGAAATCTGACAGTCTTACTGAGTATCTGTTTTATATGATGAATTCTTTGCCTCTTGAGGTTCTCAAGATTCCTCTGTCTTTAGCTTTTGACAGTTCGGTTATATTTGATTTTGTCTTACATGAATGCATAGATTCATAAATCTCTTTTCTAAAATTTGGGACTTGTTCAGATATTATTTCTGAAATAGTCTCTATGCTCTTTTATGTGTCTTCTTCTTTAACTAACATGAACACTGCTGTAAACATTGGTGTACAAATATGATTTATCTGTTCAGTCCTTGCTTTCCAGTCTTTAGGTTATATAACCAGAACTGGAATTACTGGATCATATGGTATTTCTGTGTTTAATTTTTTGAGAACCCTCCCTATCGTTTTCCACAGTGGCTATATTTAACATTATACTGGGTTTTGCTTTCTTTTCTTTGTGTTGCCAACCTTATTATTTTTCTATTTTTTAAAAAAAAATTATGGATGTTACAGTGGTGAGAAGTGGTATCTTGTGGCCATAATGTGCATTTCCCTAGTGACTTACGATACTATGCAGCTTTTCATAATTTGAACTATCTTGTCAAGTTTATAATTGTTCTCTGTTCTGTCACTGTGGAGTTTCCTTAAACCAAAAAAATGGAAAAGAAAATAACCTTTTACTCTTCACAGATTGGCTGTTTTGATCTGTTTTTTTACTGCTTTGTGAACCTGTTTAAAACTGCATTAGCCTTCATCTTCTCTTTGTTTGGAGCCTTAAAATCTACCAGAGATGGAGCTAAGGGTCTTTTTAATTTTTTCATAGCATGTATATGGCTTTCTCAATTCCCAAAAATACATGGGAGTTTTTCTGAACCTTTTATTCTTCCAAATACCTCCTTTCCCTGCCTTTTCCTTCCTAGGCATTCTAGAATTTCTCTTTTTTGCCCAGTCTCTTCTTTTACAACAGGTGGTTGTGGTTAATTCAGTTCTGTTTATATATTTCAGGTAGCAGAGCCTGGGAATCTATTTCTGTTTAGTTAAACTCTGAGGCATTATAAATAAAGGCAGGTTCTTGAGCCATTTTTTTTCCAGGAGATAAGTCAGGTCAAACCATATCACCTCAGTTCTTTGAAAACAAAGATCTGTGTTGTGTTCTTTGGTATCAGCATATTGCACCAGGATCTTAATATTATTATTTCCAAGGTAGTTGGTGATACTGGGTGAAGGGATTATAGGCAGGAAAGATATATTGCTACGGAATCTTTTGCCAAAATTTAGAAGCTTTTTTGTTTTTCTTTCTTTTTTTTTTTTTTAAGATTTTATTTTATTTATTTATTTGACAGAGAGAGATCACAAGTAGGCAGAAAGGCAGGCAGAGAGAGAGAGAGGAGAAAGCAGGCTTCCCGCTGAGCAGAGAGCCCGATGTGGGGCTCG
>ML094626.1:21353-46482 GCA_003697995.1 Taxidea taxus jeffersonii
CCCAAGACCCTGAGATCATGACCTGAGCTGAAGGCAGAGGCTTTAACCCACTGAGCCACCCAGGCGCCCCTGTTTTTCATTAAATGTCCTAGTTTTATAGTTTGTGATTGTTTTTAAAATACTCTGCTACATTTTGGTAGTTTAATCATTGTTAGTAGAGGGATGAGATTTTGGAGTTCCTCTTCCATCATTTGTGTTGACATCGTGTCCTGATTTTTTTAACTTATATTTCTTTATTTGTTGAATAAGTTAAGAATGTTTGTCATATATTTGTGGACCATTTGTATTTCCTTCTTGAATTGCACGTTGTTTTTCTTTTCCCCTTTCTTTGCATATCCCGTTTTTTTAAGCGGTCTCCGTATCATCGTAGAGTCAGATGCAGGGCTAGAACCTCCTCCTCAACACTAAGATCTAGACCTCATCTGAGATCAAGAGTTAGATGCTCAACCAACTAAGCCACTTATGTGTCCCGCATATCACTTTTAAACTTCACTTTCTCATTTTCTTTTGTGAGGCATACATATATGAAGATAGAGCCTCTGTGTTTCTCTTCTCACATCTCAGATCTATAACAAAATTTAAAGACATAAAGTGCACTTTCTATCATTCGTCCTGACCCCTGTGTGTTTCTCCAGTCACTTCCCAGATCTGTAACAAAATTTAAAGACCTTAAGTGCGCATTCTATCATTCATCCCGACATACAGTCCTGTCTCTGTTTTTTTAGGTTGTCCGCACAAACCAGTGTGCAGGAGAATTTGTCATCACATTTCCTCGTGCTTATCACAGTGGCTTTAACCAAGGCTATAATTTTGCTGAGGCTGTCAACTTTTGCACTGCTGACTGGGTGAGTCTGGAGTGTGGTAGGCTTGTAGATAGAAAGGGATAAAGAATGTGGACAGAGATCATTGTGGAGAACATAAATACTGTGGGCTACATATGGCCACACACAGTCTTAAACTACTTACAGCTACCTGCTGGACGCCAGTGCATTGAACACTACCGCCGGCTTCGGCGCTACTGTGTTTTCTCCCATGAGGAGCTCATCTGCAAGATGGCTGCTTTTCCAGAGAAGTTGGATCTGAATTTGGCTGTGGCTGTGCACAAGGAGATGTTCATTATGGTGCAAGAGGAGCGACGTTTACGAAAAGCTCTGTTGGAGAAGGTGGGTGGTGGGAAACATGGCTTAGGGATTCAGTAAAGTACACTTCTGGAAGGGAGACAGATAAAAATTGAGTAGTCATTCTGTGCGTCATCTCTGACTCATACATTTGAAATGGAAAGACAGAAACTGTACGTGTTTATATTTTTTTCTTCCGATTTCTCTACAGCTATCCTTACAAGGTTGAGCCCACAGCAGGGCTCAGTGTTGGCTGAGGTGGGGTGTCCACAACCCTGCTCCTAGTCTTTACAGTATATGTGGGTTGAACACCCCCAGGGCGTCACGGAGGCTGAACGAGAGGCTTTTGAGCTGCTCCCAGATGATGAGCGCCAGTGCATGAAATGCAAGACAACGTGCTTCCTATCAGCTCTGGCCTGCTATGACTGCCCAGATGGCCTTGTCTGCCTTTCCCACATCAATGACCTCTGCAAGTGCTCAAGTAGTCGGAAGTATCTGCGGTGAGCCATGGGGTCTACTTGAAAGACACAGAGGAGGTTACAGAGCTGGGCCACATGTGCATTTCCTTGCTCTCTTTCTCTAGGTACCGATACACCTTGGATGAGCTTCCTGCCATGCTGCATAAGCTAAAGATTCGGGCTGAATCCTTTGACACCTGGGCCAACAAAGTACGAGTCGCCTTGGAAGTAGAGGATGGCCGGAAGCGAAGTAAGTGATCACGAATGGAAGGACCCCCAGCAACCTGTTTCTTTTCTTCAGCACTCCCACGTCTCCTCCTCTTTTCCCTAATACTGCTTACTTTTCTGCAACTTTTACTCTGTGTTCAGGCTTTGAAGAGCTAAGGGCACTGGAGTCTGAGGCTCGTGAGAGGAGGTTTCCTAACAGTGACCTACTTCAGCGATTGAGGAACTGCCTAAATGAAGCAGAGGCTTGTGTCTCCCAAGTCCTGGGGCTGGTCAGTGGTCAAGAGGCCAGGTAAGTTAGAGAAGAGGGCAAAAAATGTGTTTAGTATATGAAAATGAATAACAAAACTGGATAGGTCAGGGATGCCTGGGTGGCTCAGTGGGTTAAGCATCTGGCTTCAGCTCAGGTCATAATCTCAGGGTGCTGGGATTGAGCCTCTCAGTGAGGACTTGGGGAGTCTGCTTCTCCCTCTGCCTGCTGCTTCTCCTGCTTGTGTGCTCACCCTGTCAAATAAATAAAATCTTAAAAAAAAAAAAGGGATAGGTCATAAAAAAAGAATCCATGTAAAAAGTTAATTTATGTGCATGAGCACATTAATATCTAAAAGTTATGTTCATAATCTGGTTGAAGAAGCACACTTAAACACCATCAATGGCAATGAGCATGAAGATGCAGGCGAACTATTAAGTCTAACTTGTTATTGTTAGCAGGTTTCATAAAAATATTTGGGCATCAGATTTCCAGAAAATTAATGATTGACTCTGTAGGTATATACAGGTTTAGACATTAAATTTTATTTGTCTATAATATGCCAAATGTGTAGAATCATAGATATGTTTTTCTTTCTAAAAACTGGGTGATTATATACATATGCTTTGTAAATTCATGTAAAAAACAAATGGAGGTATTAATCACAGTATCTCAAAGTCAGATATTTTCAAATTCAGAGGGTTTTTTTTTTTTTTTTTTTTAATTAAAGATTGGGGGTGCCTGTGTGGCTCAGTGGGTTAAGCCTTTGCCTTCGGCTCAGGTCATGATCTCAGGGTCCTGGGATGGAGCCCCGCATCGGGCTCTCTGCTCAGCAGGGAGCCTGCTTCCTCCTGTCTCTCTCTGCCTACTTGTGATCTCTGTCTGTCAAATAAATAAATAAAATCTTTTAAAAAAATTTAAAGATTAAAGTGTAATGAATTCCCTTTTCATAGGCAATGTGTTTTCTTTTTCTCCTTCAAAAGAAAGATAGTTTTTCCTATTTTGACCTGGTGTGACACTCGTCAGGTGGCTATGGTTTTTAGTATTTGCAATCTTAATCCACTTTAAGTTCTAATCAAATAACTTCTGGCCTCTTTTAATTTTTCTTGCTGTATATGTATAAACACATGTCTTTCCACTTCAAATATATGAGTCAGAGATGAGGTACAGAATGACTACTCAATTTTTATTTTTATAGGTATGTATGTAGATATACATGTAGATAAATATCTGTATCTTAGATTTACCAAATACTAGGAGGTATTGCATTTCTCACATAATGAACTCTTATTGCTCTTTTGTCTACAGTAATGTGTGCATTATACTTTCACTCTTCTGCATCATCTTATAATAGTCCTTCCTTGTTTCTTAATTCTTTTGTCTGGTTTTCTTAAAAATTCTGATATTTATTTTAAATGTAATTAACATTTTTTTTTTCTTAGCGTCACTATGAAAGCTACTACTCTTAGATTCTATTGAATCTTTATTTTTATGTTTCCTTCTTCTATTTCATTTTGATTTCCTTATAATTCTTAATCAGCATAGAAAACTGAAGTTTTGTAGAAGTCATCTTACATTGTTATTCTCCAAAAAAATGTTTTTGAAACAGTTTCAAATACAAAATATTCCCAAGGTTTTTTCAACTTAGTGGTTCATAGTTCCCGAATGTTGAAGCTGACTCAGAGGTACTATACCATAGAAATAAAATAAAGATGGTGGTTTACTGAAAATGCATGCACTATGGCCTTAGCAGGTGCAGTGAATGAATCTTTTTTTCCCTTACTCCTGCAGGATTGAAACCCCGCAACTGACCCTGCCTGAGTTGCGAGTACTTCTTGAGCAAATGGGCAACCTTCCGTGTGCCATGCATCAAATTGGGGATGTCAAGGTAAAGAGGGAATTCTTGGCTTAGAACAGATACTACAGAGTTGGGTGGTTCAATATCTGTATTTTAATAGCTTCACAGCTATTTAGTTCAAGCAGATATCCTCCCAGGCAAAAATAATAAAAATACTGAACATAGGGTTACATATATATCTAGCTTTTGGCATTGGAGAATGTGAAGGAGATAGGCAGATTTTATTTTTATAATTTAGACTTAGGAAGCTTTTGGAAGGGTAACATCATATTAAAGTGAGCTTGGAAGAATCAAATTTGAGATAACTAAAGGAAAAGCAGGGTTATCGTGGCAAATAAAGGATTTTTGTTGTTAGTAAGTATATCTTGTCTTATTATATGGTGAAAGGTAAGTGTAAATGCCTGAGAGAGAGTGTGAAGGGAAGAGATTGAGGGCAGATGGTTGTATATCTAGATGAGTAAAGAGTTTCTTCTTTATCCTATATCTTTGCAGGATGTTTTGGAACAAGTGGAGGCCTACCAAATTGAGGCCCGGGAGGCCCTGGCCTCACTGCCCCTCAGTGTAGGACTTTTGCGGTCCTTGTTGGAAAAGGGTCAGCAGCTGGGTGTAGAAGTGCCTGAAGCCTGTCAGCTCCAGCAACAGGTGGAGCAGGCACGATGGCTAGATGAGGTGAAGCAAGCACTGGCTCCTTCAGCTCAAAGGGGCTCTCTGGTCATCATGCAGGGGCTCTTGGTTACAGGTGCCAAGATAGCCTCCAGCCCTTCTGTGGACAAGGCCCGGGCTGAGCTTCAGGAACTGCTGACCATTGCAGAGCGCTGGGAAGAAAAGGCACATTTCTGTCTGGAGGCCAGGTGGGGTGGGCCCATCCTTTCCCCATATATACTGTCTGGTCCTCAGAGTCTGGTGTTTATCCTGAGGATGGCTTTAGTGGGTAACCCTGACACCAGACTTGTAGTTAGGTGTCTGCTAAACTGTAAGGGATTGGTATGACATGGTATCCAGTCCTCTGTTTACTACTGTATTAGAAGACAATAATTGAGGAAATATTTGTGGGCCTAGTTCTCAAATCATACATAGCAGACCTGACTTCAGAAGAGACTGAAATGGCTGCTTCAGTGTTTACAGTTTTTGAGACTTGAGAGATTATTGCTCATTACTATTTTTAAGTATTTGTTGTGGAGCTTTTGATGGTAAAACTTAAGACAAAAAAAATGTGTATGCATATAACATTGAAGGATGGATTCCTATTTTTCCAAACATTTTTAGGCAGAAGCATCCACCAGCTACATTGGAAGCCATAATCCGTGAGGCAGAAAATATCCCAGTTTACCTGCCTAACATCCAAGCACTCAAAGACGCTCTGGCTAAAGCACGTGCTTGGATTGCTGATGTGGATGAGATCCAAGTAAGGACTTGCCTCCTCTTTCATAGTGCACATGTAAAGGCAGAAGAAACATAATTCTGCCTTTGACTTTTTAATAACAGAGTTCTCTTGCACTAGTATCTAGAGATGGCAGGTTTAGAGCTGTGAGAATATCAGCATAAAAATAGCTGAAGGAGAAAAACAAGTATGGGCCTACACCTGATCATAGACTATCCCAAAGGAAGGGGGCCAGATAAGAGAAACCAGAACAAAATAGTTGACATGGAAGGGGCTGTTTATTTAGCCAGTGAAGTAGGAGTTCTTGGTGAAACTATTTCCTGTCCCACTGTTTTCTTTCGTACAGACTCTGTATTTTCTGTATAGCTGTACAGCATAATGGTCAGCATTGGCCAGCACAAATCTGAACACAATAATGATTGATATATTTTAATTTTTCTTGTCCCTGTTGCAGAATGGTGACCACTATCCCTGCTTGGATGACTTGGAAGGCCTGGTGGCTGTAGGCCGAGACCTACCTGTGGGTTTGGAAGAGCTGAGACAGTTAGAGCTTCAAGTACTAACAGCACATTCATGGAGGGAGAAGGCCTCTAAGACCTTCCTCAAGAAGAATTCATGCTATACGCTGCTAGAGGTAAGACCTGAGACTGCAACTCACATCTTCCCTTGCATCAAGCCTGGATATTGTGAGAATATCAGGAATTGGCAGATCTGGTGAGAGGAAGGAAAGGGAAACCCTAGCCGTGCTCCCACTGTCTGCCTGCTTCAGGTACTTTGCCCATGTGCAGATGCTGGCTCAGACACCAGCAAGCGTAGCCGATGGATAGAGAAGGAGTTGGGCTTGTACAGATCTGACACAGAGTTGCTGGGACTGTCTGCACAGGACCTCAGGGATCCAGGCTCTGTGGTGAGTTTGGCATAGGTGGGGACACGAGCCTGGTGACAATAAGAGTATCTGAGCTGGATAATGATAGGTAGACCACTTGCTCTCCGTGGTTTGTGAGTGAGATGTTAAAAGCACTAAAGAAGGGAGTGAAATGCACTGCTGACTTCCTCTCCCTTTGTCCTGGGCATGTCAGATCGTGGCCTTCAAGGAGGGGGAGCAGAAGGAGAAAGAGGGTATCCTGCAGCTGCGTCGCATGAACTCCACCAAGCCTAGTCCACTGTCATCATCGACTACAGCTTCTTCTGCAACCTCCATCTGTGTTTGTGGGCAGGTGCCAGCCGGGGTGGGAGCTCTGCAGTGTGACCTGTGTCAGGATTGGTTTCATGGGCAGTGTGTCTCAGTACCCCGCCTCCTCAGCTCTTTAAGGCCCACTTCTACCTCATCACCACTGCTGGCCTGGTGGGAGTGGGACACCAAATTTTTGTGTCCGCTGTGCATGCGCTCAAAGCGTCCACGTCTGGAGACCATCCTGGCACTGCTGGTAGCCCTACAGAGACTGCCAGTACGGCTCCCTGAGGGTGAAGCCCTGCAGTGCCTCACAGAGAGAGCTATTGTTTGGCAAGGCCGTGCCAGGCAGGTTCTAGCATCTGAGGATGTGACTGCTTTGTTGGGACAGCTGGCTGAGCTTCGCCACCAACTGCAGGATAAACCCAGGCTGGAGAAGTCCCCTACCTATCCTTCAGCCCCTGCTTGTGAGCCGCACAGAGAAGGCTGTGGCAAGGATATGCCTAAGGTTAGCTGCCCAGTCCAGCTTTTGCCCTTAAGTGTCTTATCTCCTTGCTGTACTCTATTTAGGCTATACCCTCTGCCCTATAATTTTTATTCTCCCTTGGTATAACCTTCATGTCCCCTTTTGCATTCTCTGACTGCTCCCTGTTATTAGCCTGTGTGTACCTTCCTCCTCCAGGAGGTAAAGATCCTAAGTTTGGAGTTGGTGCAAAAAAATTAGGACCTGGTTTTTCTATTAAAAAAACCATTCTATAAAAAAAACCTACCCATTTTTACCCTTCTTAGCAGGTTCCAGGGTTGCTGCTAAATGTGGACAGTATGACAAGCTATGAGAAGGTTGCTTCTGTTCAGGGCTCAGGTAAGACATACGGGTTTAGGTTTTGGTAGACTGTTGAGTAGATACCACAAAGGTGATCTGTTTCATTGTTGTTTCTGTCAAGGTGTTGGGGATAAATCTAGGCATAGCCTCTAACTCAGTCTGTCCCTAAAATTTCGCAGACCTAGAGATACTGTCCTCACTATTGCCACAGTTGACTGGCCCTATATTGAATCTGCCTGAGGCGACCCGTGCTCCGCTAGAGGAACTCATGTTGGAGGGAGATCTGCTTGAGGTAACTCTGGATGAGAACCATAGCATCTGGCAACTACTGCAAGCTGGACAGCCACCAGACATAGAGCGGATCCGTACACTTCTAGAGGTGAGGAAAAGGGTCATGGGCAGGGCCAGGAGATTAAGCCTGACCACTGGTCCACAAGTGCTTTCTGCTTGCCTGTGTATCATTGTAGCTGGAGAAGCCTGAGCATAAAGGAAATCGGACTAGAGGCCGGCACCTGGAGAAGCGAAAGCAGCGAAGACAGCAGAAAATAGATCTGAGTAGGAAAAGCAAAGATCTTGTTCAAGAAAAGCTGCAGTCAAAAAAGGCCCGAAACTCAGAGATTAAGCCTGAGGAGGGCCATGAAGAAGAGTTTGAGGAGGAAACAGATAGTGAAAATATTTTCCTGACTTCTACAGAACATAGCCCTATCTTGAAAGGGAACAAAAATAGCTTCCAACAAAATGGTTCGGGTTCTACAGCCTTTCTTCCTTCCTTAACCCCCTCGCTACACCAGCCCTACTCTCAACAGGAAGAGTTATGACAGCAAAGCAGAAAAGGGTTTTTTTAAAATCCCACTGCCTCTTGGACCTTCCTAGGTTCTGAACTTTGTTTTTTATCTAGAATTTGTCACTTCAGAGTTTTGATATCTCAAGTGTTAACAGTAATATTTTGAGCTCATTTCCTAAGGTCAGTGCCCTGTGTGCCTCTACCCAGAATTTCTCGCCAGCATTACTGGGTATAGTATGGAGTGAATGATTTCCCAAGCCAGTTTCATTTTGGACTTCAGCAAATAAAACTTGACAAAGGCAAATGTATCTCTTTATTTCTTTTTTTCCCTCCCTTTTTTCTTATATTTTAAAAATACTTTGGTGCTTCAAGCTTTCTACATTCTACCTCCTTTTCTTTTCTTACCTTGGTTCACATAAGAAAAGGCATTTTATTATGTAATTTCTTGTTAAAGCTAAAAAGAATAGAACAGAACAATAAGTTTTTGGCTTAGACTGTTGGAAATTTTAATTTGATTTGCTTTGTTAAAAATAAAACAGCAATTTGTGTGTTTTAAAACTGGATTTGATTTGAACTTTTTTCACTATAACAGTAACAAGTTGGGAAACTTAAAAACCTGGTTTGAACCATTATACTTTTTTGGTCAGTATGGGAAGAGTCAACTAATATAACACCTAAAACTTAGATCAAGGTCATTTACTCCTTTTTGGAGTCCATTTGTTCACCACCATTGGGGAATTATTCCTCAATGATTCAATTCTCCATTGAATCACTTTGTTGAAAATCTCTTGGCTGTACTTGTATGTCTGTAATGTTCTCTTCATTTTTTTTTTTTAAAGATTTTATTTATTTATTTGAAAGACAGAGATCACAAGTAGGCAGAGAAACAGGCAGAGAGAGAGGAAGGGAAGCAGGCTCCCCACTGAGCAGAGAGCCTGATGCGGGGCTCGGTCCCAGGTCCCTGGGATCATGACCTGAGCCGAAGGCAGAGGCTTTAACCCACTGAGCTACCCCTGTTTTCATTATTGAAAAAGAACATATGCCCCTGGCGCCCTGTTCTTCGCCCATGTTCTTTTCATTATTGATATATATTTATCTATTTAGAAGGACCCTGTTGTCTTGATAACTTTCAATAAGTAACCAACATAGAGTAAGTCTTTCAGTAGGGTGGAATGATCCCTCCCTCTTTATTCTGTTTCATATGGTTTTAGCTAGCCTGGTACCAACCCTTTTTTCCTACTTGTAGTTCACTTTACCTCCTGCATTTGATAGAGCTGAACTTGAACAATTTATTATACCTTTTACCTTCCACTGGTCTTTTAGGTGATAAAATATGATATCTAATACATTTGTTTTTTTAATTTTTATTTATTTTTATAAATATTTTATTTATTTATTTTTTTAGAGAGAGAGAGAGAGAGCACGAGCTCAGGCAGACAGAGAGGTAGACAGAGGCAGAGGGAGAAGCAGGCTCCCTGCCGAGCAAGGAGCCCGATGTGGGACTCGATCCCAGGACGCTGGGATCATGACCTGAGCCGAAGGCAGCCGCTCAACCAACTGAGCCACCCAGGTGTCACGAAGATGAATAGGTAAATATCTCAAGCAAGACTGGTACACTTTAGTTTACATGTATCTTTTTGTGGGTCTTCGTGATTCAGTCCAACAGATTACTTTTCTCAATCCCTTTCTGTAATAAGATTTTGTGGACCTGGTTTGAATCCCTTAAGTGAATGCTTTGCTTTTTATTCCTGCTTATCCAGCTGGCGTAGACCTATTTCTGCGTAAAAAAAATTTTTTTTTAAAGATTTTATTTATTTCTTTGAGAGAGTGGGCATTAGCTAGGGGAGCGGCGGAGGGAGATGAAAAACCAGACTCCCTTCTGAGCAGAGTTGGACATGGGGTTCTATCCCAGGACCTGAAATTAGCCAAAGGCAGGTGCTTAATGACTGAGCCACACAGGCACCCAGTGTGTATAAAACTTGATACTTAAAGTTGTTCCCACCATCCTAGTTGTCTTCTCCGTGTTATTTCTTATCTTTTCCACTCTACCAGGTTATCCTCAGGCATTACTTTGTTGCTTACAAACATAATCATAGCTTTCTACCCCAGTTTTAGTTTCTTTACTTCAGAAAAGCAGTGATAGCTTACTTAACATAGCAATTAGAGTAAATAAATGTGAAGTCTTGTGCTATTTCCTCTACATACAAAAATTATTTTCTGAGGTCTTATGGGTATTCTACATAAATGTGGTGGGTTTGTGATTTTTCACTGTGCACTCTGAAAATTTTTATTATCCAAGGGAGTGTCTTTTATTTTTATTTTTTTATTTTTTAAAAAGATTTTATTTATTAATTGGCAGAGACACAGCGAGAGAGGGAACACAAGCAGGAGGAGTGGGAGGAGAAGCAGACTTCATGTTGGGCAGGGAGCCCAATGTTGGCCTCGATCCCAAGACCTTGGGATCATGACGGGAGCCGAAGGAAGACGCTTAATGACTGAGCCATCCAGGTGCCCCAGGGAGTGTCTTTTAAGTATAGCATTTGCTTTCTGTATTTACAGTTTCCAGAGTTTATATTTGCACATCACCATTTGACAATCACTATAACTGGTGACTGAGACCCCCCATTGAGACCTTGTGGGGTTCCTGGGTGGCTCAGTCATTAAGTGTCTGCCTTTGGCTCAGGTCATGAGCCCTGTATTGCGACACCTGCTTCTCCCACTCCTCCCACTTCTTTACTTCCCCCACTCCCCCTGCCAGCATTACCTGTCTTGCTGTCTCTATTTCTCTGTCAAATAAATAAAATCTTCAAAAAGTAAAAAACTACGTATAAGAATCTGGGTCAGGTGCAACACAGGGACAATTGTATATCTTTTTATGGGCCACCTTTGTTTTATTCAGGTGCAAGTTCTAATATGAAACCAAACACAAAGATGTATCATTAAGTTTTGCATATAAGTGCTGGTTACCCTGTGATAGGTTGAATTAAGAAACATCCAATCTTTAGCAGGAAGTTAATTTCCAAAGCCATTTAGTGTTTTGTAATAGTGATTCAGGGTAATTCTTCTCTTGAAGGAAAATTTTCATCTTGATTTTTATGAAAAAAAATTAACACAACTTCATGATTACTAAATCTTCAAAGTTCAGTGTGATATGGCTTATAGGCTATTCAGCTTCTATTTCTTTTTTTTTTTTTTTTAAAGATTTTGGTTATTTATTTGACAGAGATCACAAGTAGGCAGAGAGGCAGGCAGAGAGAGAGGAGGAAGCAGGCTTACCATCGAGCAGAGAGCCCGATACGGGGCTCGATCCCAGGACCCTGGGATCATGATCTGAGCCAAAGGCAGAGGCTTTAACCCATGAGCCACCCAGGCACCCCTCATCGTGGTTTTGATTTGTACTTCCCTGATGATGAATGATGTTGAGTATCTCTTCATTTGTCTGGTTGACCATCCTTCCATGTGCCTGGCATCCAGATGTGGATGTCTTCTATGGAAAAGGGCCTATTCATAGTCATACCTTCTGCCTATTTCTTGACTGGATTATTTGTTTTTTTGTATGTTGGGTTTGAGAAGTTCTTTTTGTCACCATAAAGTACATCATTAGTTTTTGATGTAGTGTTCCATGATACATTTTTGTTTATAACACCCAGTGCTCCATGTAATACATGATCTCCTTAATACCCATCACTGGGCTAGCACAACCCCCTACCTGTCACCCCTCTGAAACCCAGAGTCCATAATCTCTCATTGCTCATCTTCTCCTCTGATTTCCCCTCCCTTCATTTTCCCCTTCCTTCTCTTAATATCCTCTATGCTATTCATTATATTCCACAAGTAAGTGAAACCATGTAAGAATTGACTCTCTCTGCTTGACTTACTTCACTTGCATAATCTCTTTCAGTCCCTTCCATGTTGACGCAAAAGCTGGGTATTCATCCTTTCTGATGGTTTAGTAATACTCCATTTTGTATATGAACCACATCTTTATCCATTCATCTGTTGAAGGACATCTGGGCTCCTTCCACAGTTTGGCTAATATGGAATTGCTGCAATGAATATGTGGGTGCATTTGCCCATTTTCACTACATCTGTAATTTTGGGGTAAATACCCAGTAGTGCAATTACAGGGTCATAGGGTAACTCTCTTTTTTAGCTTTCTGAGGACTCTCCACACTGTTTTCCAAGTGGCTGCATCAACTTGCATTCCCACCAACAGTGTGAGAGGGTTCTCCTTTCTCCACGTTCTCGCCAACAAATATTGTTTACTGTCTTGTTAATTTTGGCCATTCTAACTGTGTAAGGTGGTATCTCAATGTGGTTTTGATTTCAATCTCCCTGATGGCTAATGGTGATCAACATTTCTTCATTTATCTGTTAGCCATTTGTATATCTTCATTGGAGAAGTGTCTGCTCATGTCTTCTGCCCATTTTTTGACTTATTTGTTTTTTGAGTATTGAGTTTAAGAAATTATAAATCTTTGGATACCAGCCCTTTATCTGTAATGTCATTTGCAAATACCATCTCCCATGACCTGGGTTGCCTTTTAATTTTGTTGAATGTTTCCTTTGCTGTGCAGAAGCTTTTTATTTTGATAAAGTCTCAATAGTTCATTTTGGTTTTGTTTCCCCTGCCTTCTTGCCTAGCAAGAAAATGCTATGAGTTAGGTTAGAGAGGTTACTGCCTGTGTTCTTGTCTAGGATTTTGATGGATTCTAGTCTCATATTTAGTTCTTTTCATCTGTTTTGAGTCCATTTCTGTGTATGGTGTAAAAAGTGGCCCAGTTTCATTTTTCTACATGTGGCTGTCCAGTTTTCCTAATATCATCTGCTGAAGAGACTGTCTTTTTTTTTCCCCATTGGACATTCTTTCCTGGTTTGTGGAAGATTAGTTGACCATAGAGTTGAGGGTCCATATCTGGGCTCTCTATTCTGTTCCACTGATCTGTGTGTCTGTTTTTGTGCCAATGCCATGCTGTCTTGGTGATCACAGCTTTGTAATAAAGCTTGAAGTCCAGGGATGCCTGGGTGTCTCAGTTGGTTAAGCAGCTGCCTTCGGCTCAGGTCCTGATCCCAGCGTCCTGGGACTGAGTCCCACATCAGGCTCCTTGCTCGGCAGGGAGCCTGCTTCTCCCTCTGCCTCTGCCTGCCTCTCTGTCTGCCTGAGCGTTCTCTCTCTCTCTAACTAATAAATAAAATCTTACAAAAATAATAATAAAAAAAAGCTTGAAGTCCAGAATTGTGATGCCTCTAGCTTTGGCTTTCTTTTTCAGAATTACATTGGCTATTTTAGCCTTTTTGTGATGCCACACAAATTTTAGGTTTGTCTTTTTTACCTCTGTGAAAAATGCTGGTTTTTTTTTTTTTTGTTTGTTTTGTTTTTTTTTTTGGACAGAGATTACATTGAATTGTGTAGATTGCTCTGGGCAGTATAGACATTTTAACAAGATTTGTCCATCCAGTCTATGAGCATGGAATTTTTTTCATTTCTTTGCATGTTCCTCACTTTCTTTCAAAGTCTTCTGTAGTTTTCAAGTACAGATCTTTTCCCTGTTTGGTTAGATTTATTCCTAGATATTTTATGGTTTTTGGTGCTATTACACATGGAATCAATTCCTTGATTTCCCTTTCTTCTGCTTCATTGTTAGTGTATAGAAATGCAACAGACTTCTGTGCATTAATTTTATATCCTGCAGCTTTTCTGAATTCCTGAATCAGTTCCAGCATTTTTTTTTTTCATGGAGTCCTTCAGGTTTTTATATAGGTATCATGTCATCTGCAAATAGCAAAAGTTTGACTTATTCCCTGCTCGTTTGTATGCATGTTACTTCTTTTCATTGTCTGACTGATGCATCTGAGACTTCCAGTACTGTGTCAAATAGTAATGATGAGAGTGGACATCCTTGGCTTGTTCCTGACTATAGGAGAAACTCTCTTTGAGGATAATAGCAGCTGTGAGTGTTTTGTATGTGGCCTTTATGATGTTGAGGTATGTGCCCCCTATAACCCCCTATGTTATTGAGGGTTTTTATTAAGGAAGGATGCTGTATTTTTTTTAAATTATTTTTTTCCCCCTGCATCTATTGAGAGGACGATATGGTGTTTCTCCTTCATTTCAGGAATGGTTTGGATCCTGTGGATAAATTTGTGGATATTGAGCCATCCCTTCAGGCCAGGAATACATCTCACTTGGATGTGGTGAATAAATACTATTAATATACTCTTGGATCTGAGGACCTAGTATCTTATTAAGAATTTTTGCATCCAGGGCACCTGGGTGTCTCAGTTGGTTAAGCAGATGCTTCTGCTCAGGTCATGATCTTAGGGTCCTGGGATCCAGCCTCAAATCAGGCTCCCTGCTTGGGAGCCTGCTTCTCCTTCTCCCTTTGCCACTCCACCGCTTTTGTGCACATTCTTTCTCTGTCAAATAAAATCTTTAAAAAAAAATAATGTTTACATCCAACTTCATTAGGGGTAGTGGCCTGTAAAAGTTCTTTTTAATGATGTCTTTGGTTTTGGGATCAGGGTCATGGTGGCCTATAGAAGGAGTTTGGAAGTTTTCCTTCCATTTCTATTTCTTGGAACAGTTTAAAAATAGGTATTAACTCTTTTTTAAATGTCTGCTAGAATTCCCCTGTGAAGCCATCTGGCCCCGGACTTTGGTTGGTTGGAAGGCTTTTGATTACTGATGCAATTTCTTTGCTGGTCATGGATCTGTTCAAATTTTCTATTTCTTCCTGTTTCAGTTTTGGAAGTTTCTGTGTTTCTAGGCATTTATTCATTTCTTCCAGATTGCCCAGTTTGGGGCATATAATTTTTCATAATATTCTCTTATGATTACATAAATTTCTGTGGTGTTGGTTATGATTTCTCCTCCTTCATTTGTGATTTTATTTATTTGTGTCTCTTTTCTGCTTGATAAGTCTGGCTAGGGGTTTATCAATTTTATTAATTCTTCAGAAGGGCTACTTCTTGTATTTATTTTGTTGATCTGTTCTGCTCTTTTTTTCAATCATTTATTTCTGCTTTAATCTTTATTATTTCCCTCTTCTGCTCTATTTAGGCTTTATTTGCTGGTCCTTTTCTAGTTCTTTTAGGTGTAAGATTAGGTGGCATATATGATACTTTTTTTGCTTCTTGAGATAGGCCCGTATGGAAATATACTTCCCTCTTAGGACTGCCCTTGCTACAACCCCAAGGTTTTGGACTGTCTTGTTTTCACTTTCTTTCTTTCTCTCTCCCTCTCTCTTCCTTCCTCCCTACTCCCTTTCTTCTTTTTTTCCCTCCCTCCCTTTCCTCTTTTTCTTTTTTTTTTTTAAGATTTTTAAAATTTAGTCATTTGACAGAGATCACAAGTAGGCAGAGAGGCAGAGAGAGAGAGAGAGGAGGAAGCAGGCTCCCTGCTGAGCAGAGAGCCCGATGTGGGGCTCAATTCCAGGACCCTGGGATCATGACCCAAGCTGAATGCAGAGGCTTTAACCCACTGAGCCACCCACGTGCCCCTTTTCCTATTTTTTTTCTTTTATGATTGCTATATTTATTTGGGGGTGGATAGGGATGGAGGCAGGGGAGAGGCGAGATTCTCAAGCATACTCCCTTGAGCACAGCACCTGATGCAGGATATGATCTCTTGACTCTGATACTATGACCTGAGCCAAAACTCAAATTGGATGCTTAACCTGCTGATGAGCACCCCTGTTATGTTTTCATTTTCATATATTTCTATATGTTTCTTATTTCCTTTTTTTTTTTTTCATTTATTATTTTTGAGAGAGAGAGAGAGAGGGAGCACAGGCAGACAGAGAGGCAGGCAGAGGCAGAGGGAGAAGCAGGCTCCCCGCCGAGCAAGGAGCCCGATGTGGGACTCTATCCCAGGATGCTGGGATCATGACCTGAGCCGAAGGCAGCCGCTCAACCAACTGAGCTACCCAGGCGTCCCTCTTGTTTCTTTTTTAATTTCCCTGTTCACTTGTTCCTTCTTTAGTAGCATATTCTTTAACCTCCATGTATTTGTGTTCTTTCCAGATTTCTTCTCGTGATTGACTTAAATTTTATAGTTTTGTGGTCTGAAAATTACATGGTTTGACTTCAGTTGTCTTATTCTTGTTGAGGGGTAATTTGTGACCCAATATGTGATCTTTTCTTGAGGTTATTCCATGTACAGTTGAAAAGATTGTTTATTCTGTTTTTTTAGGATGAAATGTTCTAACTATATATTCAGTTTATCTGGTCCAGGGTATCATACAAAACCATTGTCTGCTTGTTGATTTTCCATTTAGATGACCTATCCATTGCTATTACTGGGGTATTAGGGTCCCCTGCAATGATTGTATTATTACCAACGAATTTTTATAATGTTTGCTATTCATTGATTTGGATATTTGGGTTCTTCTACGTTGGGGGCATAAATATTTACAATTGTTAGATCTTGATGGGTAGACATATAATGCCCTTCTTCATCTCTTGTTGCAGTAAGTGAAACCTATGATAATTGACTCTCTCTGCTTAACTTATTTCACTCAGCATAATCTCCTCCAGCCCCTTCCATGTTGATAAAAAAGTTGGGTATTCATCCTTTCTTATGGAGGCATAATATTCCGTTGTATATATGGACCAAATCTTCCATAGCCATTCATCTGTTGAAGGGCATTTTGGCTCTTTCCACACTTTAGTGATTGTGGACATTGCTGCTATGAACATTGGGGTGCATTTGGCCCTTTTCACTATATCTGTATCTTCGGGGTAACAGCAGAGAAAGTCAGTAATCATATGGTTTCACTTACTTGTAGAATATAAGGAATGGCATGGAAGACATTTGGAGAAGGAAAGGAAAAGTAGATTGGGGGAAATGGACCATGAGAGACTATGGACTCTGAGAAACAAACTGAGGGTTTCAGAGGGGAGGTGGGTGGGAGGATGGATTAGCCCGATGGTGGGTATTTATGAGGGCACATACTGCATGGAGCACTGGGTATTATACGCAAACAATCTTGGGACACTGCATCAAAAACTAATGACGTATGGTATGATGACTAACATAACATAATAAAAAACAAAACAAAAAAGAAAAAATTATGACTTGAATGATCCTAGGAAAAAAGAAGATCAAATAAAATAATCAGTCAATTAATCAGTCAGTCTATAAAGGAAGCTGGATCCCAGGTATGTTGTCTGCCTGTTAAAAGAAGCCTTATAGAAAAGAAAAAAAAAGATACAAACTAAAAAATAATTTAAAATTTTAAATAAATAGGGGGCGCCTGGGTGGCTCAGTGGGTTAAAGCCACTGCCTTCGGCTCAGGTCATGATCTCAGGGTCGTGGGATCGAGCTCCACATCGGGCTCTCTGCTCTGCGGACAGCCTGCTTCCTCCTCTCTCTCTCTGCCTCTCTGCCTACTTGTGATCTCTATCAAATAAATAAATAAAATCTTAAAAAAAATTTTAAATAAATAAAATAGTGGCTCTGTATCCATAGGAAAAGAGAAAAAAAAAACAAAAGTAGAGTAACCTGATCTTGTTTCCCCTAGAACTGAAGCTTTGTAGCATTTTATGATCAGTAGACTTGGTGCATGTGAGGGGTCTGTGCTGGTCTTCTTGGGGAGGGGCCTGCTTTACTGGTGCTCAGGTTGACTTGTTCTAGTGGTGATGTGCCTGCACAGCACAGGGAGTTGGGAGTTGGTATAATCAACTCAGATACCAACTTGATGGTGCTGTTTAGCTCACTGGGGTGGATCAGTGCAGTGCAGTGGATCAGGTGAAATGGGTTTATCCATCTTTCTCAACTCCAGAATGGGGATCTTGTGCCCACCATTCTTCAGGAAGCCCTTACAGATGAGCATACAGGTGCCCTTCCTGTGTCCCTGGCTTCTGTAAGATCCCTGCCTTCACCCTGGTTTTATTTGAGCTGTCTACCTGCTAGCCTGTGCAGTACTCTTGTATTTTATTTCAGGCACAGCTGGGTTTGAAAGCCTTTATTTCTTCACAGACTCTCACAACACAGATCCATGCTGATTCCCTGGGGGACTGTCTCATTGCACTGTGGCTGGTGCATGTCCCAGGAAAGAGTCTTGCCACCTCACAGAAGTTCAGAGTTTATAGTAAATTGCAACACATAGCTGGCACCAGGGGTTGCTGCCTTCAGCTTGTATCTTCATTCATATGCTAGTGAACAGGGCTGCTCAATGGCATCTGAGGGTCTTTTCCCCTGGAGAGGCCATATCACCTGTACTGAATACAGACAGTCCAGGCAGGGGAAGCACTTCTCCCATGCAACCCATGGGCTCCTCAGACTGCCTGCTCCTGGAGCTCTGCCCTCCTTCCCCAATAGACTACTGCTTGGCACCACACTGGTGATTGCCCTGACCTCTGAATCCTTAGATTCGGTGCTGCATTTTTCCCAGTTAGTGGTTTTGGGGAGTAGTTTTCTCATGCAATCACCTATACATGCTCTCTCTCTCCCCCTCTGTCTTTTGATCTTTTCTCCATGATCAGGGTTCCCTCCCCTCCACAGCACTTGTAGAACTTTATGGCCCCAAATCAAATCTCTGCAGCTCCTCCTTCCATGTGTCATTTCCCCCCTGAATTTAGATGTGCAGCTTTTTTCTCAGAGGTCTCTGAACAATTTCTTAATGTTCAGAATTATTTGATACTTACCTGTGCTGAGGGAGCAGACAAGCTGAGTTGCCCTACTCCATTATCTCAAGCCTCCCCCTCGGGGCTTTTTCGTTTTTTTCTTTGAACTTTCTCATCACCTTTCTCCCTTAATTATTAATTGGGCACTGCTTCTCTTAAGGCTTTCTTAAATGGTTAACTAGTTTCAATACATGTTTTCCTTGCGCTTGGCAGTTGGTTCTTGAACAGTTTTTCCCTTCCCCTAAAAACTCCCTTTTTATTATGGATTAAACTCTCTGCTGCTTTCTCCTTCTAATTATACATAGCAAAATCACAACTTTGATTCTCCTTCCTCTGGCCATTACCAGCCCTTTTCATGTTACCCTGTTTTTTGTTTGTTTTTGTTTTTAATCTATTATAACCCTGGTTTGTTTGTTCTCATAAACTGAACACTCTATCCATGGTTTCCGTCCAACCCTTAACCATTCTTTTTTTTTTTTTTTAAGATTTTATTTATTTATTTGTCAGAGAGAGAGAGAGAGAGCGAGAGCAAGCACAGGCAGACAGAGAGGCAAGCAGAGGCAGAGGGAGAAGCAGGATCCCTGCCGAGCAAGGAGCCCGATGTGGGACTCGATCCCAGGATGCTGAGATCATGACCTGAGCCGAAGGCAGCTGCTCAACCAACTGAGCCACCCAGGCGTCCCAACCCTTAACCATTCTATGTTTCTTCCATCACTTCCAAGATCACACTTACATAAATGAGGCAGAGATGGCTTTTGTGTTTTATATTTCAATTATTTTTATTCTAACAGCTTAACTAAAAGTGCAATAAATGGATGTATTGAAAGGGCACCATTTACTACTTTTTTTTAATTTTTAATTTTTTTTTAAAAGATTTTATTTATTTATGTCAGAGAGAGAGCAGGGGCGAGCACAGGCAGACAAGAGAGGCAGGCAGAGGCAGAGGGAGAAGCAAGCTCCCTGCTGAGCAAGGAGCCCGATGCGGGACTCAATCCCAGGACGCTGGGATCACGACCTGAGCCGAAGGCAGCCGCTTAACCAACTGAGCCACCCAGGCGTCCCTGGAGCTGATATTTTTGTTTTGACCTCTAGTTTATTTCTCCATTGTATAGCTCAAAAGTTGCTGGCACTTGAGTACAATTTTTACACATACAATTATATTTTAAGTATCCCAAATAAGCAGAATTTAGCCATTTAGATTTTCCTAATTTGCAAATACTTAGAATCTTCTCACTCTTCATGTGCTGAGTGTTGAAATAGAAGTTACTACCCTTTGATGCCTTCTGACTCAGAGAATTTCTATAAAGTTGCTGAACAACATTTCTAAGTGTGCTTTGTATAGAGTTCTCTCATCTAACTCAGAATCTTGATGGTGGTCTCTGCCTTAATTTTCATGCTGGGAGTGTCTTTCTCTCTCATAAGATCCCTCATCACTCAATAAAGCATGTTGTGTGTTAACTGCTTCCTAATGTTCTTATCTTTTTTACTTTACCGGTCCCTGAATCCCTGTCCAGTACAACCATCTGATGGTGTAAACTCCATAATGGCTTTGACCATTGCTTTTTTTTCCTGATTGCACCATCACAAGTCAAGCTTTGTTTCCTCCACTGCCAAGATCACTTTAATATTGATGAGTTAATATTGACTCTCTTTGTTTGTCCTTCTCTTGTTTATTTTTCACTGCACACTGAGATCTCTTAGATCAGATTTGACTCCACGCCAAACTCAAGTTGCTAGGCATTTGGGTTTTTTGTTTGTTTGGATTTTATTTTATTTTAATTTAAAATTTTTAAGAGCCAAATTTGCTGGCTTTTAACATTTAAATGTTTTCTTCTTTACCTAAAGTCCCACCTGTGCTTGCACATCCTCAAATACACTTTGGACCTCACCCACTATCTCTTGGATGTTGAAAAGGAGAGCCTTTGCCCAAGACCAGATACCACCATTCCCTCTAATGATTTTGTTACTAAGTGATATTACCTAGATAGCTATCTCCTCATCCCCATATCTCCTGGGAGTTCTTTTGCCATCTTCCCCTTCTGGATGGTGGCTCTTTTACTGCAATGACTAGAAAGCAATGAGAAGATTAAATGAGTTTTTTAAAAAACAATTTATACAGCATATTGGAGCAAAAATCAATTCAAACTGGGCAATGCCAAACTGGAAATAGGAGGGCTGCGCCAACATGAGCTATGGAAAAGACTTAACAGAGAAGAGGCAGAAGCAAAGCAAGAGAATTATTTACCTATAGTAAGGGGTTGGATTACCTGGGAGAGGTAGTGGCTGTCCTTGGTTGTCCTTGGGTTTCAGATAATGTATACAATGGAATTATATGCGGCCTTCAAAATAAATGAAGTCTTGCCATTTGCAATGACATGGATAGAACTAGAGGGTATTATGCTGAGTGAAATAAGTCAATGAGAGAAAGACAGTCATCATACGATCTCTCTGATATGAGGAATTTGAAAGGCAGGGCAGGGGGTTTGGGAGTAGGGAAGGGAAAAATAGAACAAGGTGGGACCAGGAGAGAGACAAACCATAAGAGACTCTTAATTTCAGAAAACAAACTGAGGTAGAGAAACCCTCTCTGGAGAGATAAAAGCCCTTTCTGGAGAAATAAAAGAACTAAAATCTAACCAAGTTGAAATAAAAAAAAAGCTATTAATGAGGTGCAATAAAAAATGGAGGCTCTTACTGCTAGGAAAATGAGGCAGAAAGAATTAGTGATATAAAAGACCAAATGACAGAGAATAAAGAAGCTGAGCAAAAGAGAGACAAACAAATACTGGACCACGAGGAGAGAATTTGAGAGACAAATAGTGGACCACGAGGGGAGAATTCGAGAGATAAGTGATACCATTAGATGAAACAACATTAGAATAAGTGGGATTCCAGAAGAAGAAGAAAGAGAGAGGGGAGCAGAAGGTATATTGGAGAGAATTATTGTAGAGAATTTCCCTAATATGGCAAAGGGAACAAGCATCAGAATCCAGGAGGTGCAGAGAATTCCCCTCAAAATCAATAAAAATATGTCCACATACCATCACCTAATAGTAAAATTTACAAGTCTTAGCGACAAAGAAAAAATCCTGAAAGCAGCCTGGGAAAAGAAGTCTGTAACATACAATGGTAAAAATATTAGATTGTCAGCGGACTTATCCACAGACACCTGGCAGGCCAGAAAGAACTGGCATGATATATTCAGAGCACTAAATGAGAAAAACATGCAGAATAAACAAGAATACTATATCCAGCTAGGCTATCACTGAAAGTAGAAGGAGAGATAAAAAGCTTCCAGGACAAACAAAAACTGAAAGAATTTGCAAATACCAAACCAATTCTACAGGAAATATTGAAAGATATCCTTTAAGCAAAGAGAGACTCTAAAAGTAGTAGATCAGAAAGGAACAGAGACGGGCGCCTGGGTGGCTCAGTGGGTTAAGCTGCTGCCTTCAGCTCAGGTCATGATCTCGGGGTCATGGGATCGAGTACCGCATCAGGCTCTCTGCTCAGTGGGGAGCCTGCTTTCCCCCACCCTCTCTCTGCCTGCCTCTCTACCTACTTGTGATCTCTGTCTGTCAAATAAATAACGTAAAAAAAAAAAAAAAAAGAAAGGAACAGAGAAAATATACAGTAACAGTCACCTTACAGGTAATAAAATGGCATTAAATTCATATCTCAATAGTTGCCCTGAATGTAAATGGGCTAAAAGCCCCAAACAAAAGACACAGGGTACCAGAATGGATAAAAAAACAAAACCCATCCATATGCTGCCTACAAGAAACTCATTTTAGACCTGAAGACACCTCCAGATTTAAAGTGAGGGGCGGAAAACAATTTACCATGCTAATGGACATTAGAAGAAAGCTGGGGTGGCAATCCTTATATCAGATCAATTAGATTTTAACCAAAGACCATAATAAGACATGAGGAAGGACACTATATCATACTCAAAGGGTCTGTCCAACAAGAAGACCTAACAATTTTAAATATCTATGCCCCTAACATGGGAGCAGCCAACTATATAAACCAATTAATAACAAAATCAAAGAAACACATTGACAATAATACAATAATAGTAGGGGACTTTAACACTCCCCTCACTGAAATGGACAGACCATCCAAGCAAAAGATCAACAAGGAAATAAAGGTCTTATGACACACTGGAGCAGATGGACATCACAGATATATTCAGAACATTCCATCCCAAAGCAACACAATACACATTCTTCTCTAGTGCCCATGGAACATTCTCCAGAATAGATCACATCCTGGGTCATAAATCAGGTCTCAACTGGTATCAAAAGATTGGGATCATTTCCTGCATATTTTCAGGCCACAATGCTCTGAAGCTAGAACTCAATTACAAGAGGAAATTTGGAAAGAACCCAAATACATGGAGACTAAACACCATCTTTCTAAAGAATGAATGGGTCGGCCAGGAAATTAAAGAAGAATTGAAAAAATTCATAGAAACAAATGATAATGAAAATACAACGGTTCAAAATCTGTGGGACACAGCAAAGGCAGTGCTGAGAGGAAAATATATAGTGATACAAGCCTTTCTCAAGAAACAAGAGAGGTCTCAAATACACAACCTAATCCTACAACTAAAGGAGCTGGAGAAAGAACAACAAAGAAAGCCTAAACCCAGGAGAAGAGAAATTATAAAGATCAGAGCAGAAATCAATGAAATAGAAACCAAAAAACCCAATAGAACAAATCAATGAAACTAGGAGCTGGTTCTCTGAAAGAATTAAGATTGATAAACTCCTGGCCAGACTTACCAAAAAGAAAAGAGAAAGGACCCAAATAAATAAAATCATGAATGAAAGAGGAGAGATCACAGCCAATACCAAAGAAATACAAACAATCATAAGAACATATTATGAGCAACTCTATGCCAACCAATTTGACAATCTGGAAGAAATGGATGCTTTCCTAGAGATATGTAAACTACCACAACCGAACCAGGAAGAAATAGAAAACCTGAACAGACCCATAATGAGTAAGAAGATTGAAACAGTCATCAAAAATCTCCAAACAAACAAAAGCCCAGGGCCAGATGGCTTCCCAGGGGAATTCTACCAAACATTTAAAGAATTAATTCCTATTCTCCTGAAACTGTTCCAAAAAATAGAAACAGAAGAAAAACTTCCAAACTTCTTTTATGAGGCCAGCATCACCTTGATCCCCAAACCAGACAAGGATCCCATCAAAAAAGAGAATTACAGACCAATATCCTTGATGAACACAGATGTGAAAATTCTCAAAATACTAGCTGATAGGATCCAACAGTACATTAAAAGGATTATTCACCACGACCAAGTGGGATTTATTCCAGGGCAGCAGGGTTGGTTCAACATCAGCAAATCAATCAATGTGATACAATACATTAATAAAAGAAGGAACAAGAACCATATGATACAACTCAATAGATGCTGAAAAAGCATTTGACAAAGTACAGCATCCCTTCCTGATCAAAACTCTTCAAAGTGTAGGGATAGAGAGCACATACCTCAATATTATCAAAGCCATCTATGAAAAACCCACCACAAATATCATTCTCAAAGGAGAAAAACTGAAAGCTTTTCTGCTAAGGTCAGGAACATGGCAGGGATGTTCATTATCACCACTGCTATTCAACATAGTACTAGAAGTCCTAGCCTCAGCAATCAGCAACAAAAAGAAATTAAAGGCATCCAGATCGGCAAAGAAGAAGTCAAACTCTCATTCTTTGTAGATGATATGATACTATATGTGGAAAACCCAAAAGACTCCATTCCCAAACTGCTAGAGCTTGTACAGGAATTCAGTAAAGTGTCAGGATATAAAATCAATGCACAGAAATCAGTTGCATTTCTTTACACCAACAAGACAGAAGAAATAGAAATTAAGGAGTCAGTCCCATTTACAATTGCACCCAAAACCATAAGATACCTAGGAATAAATCTAACCAAAGAGGCAAAGAATCTAAACTCAGAAAACTATAAAGTACTCATGAAAGAAATTGAGGAAGACACAAAGAAATGGAAAAATGTTCCATGCTCATGGATTGGAAGAATAAATATTGTGAAAATGTCTATGCTACCTAAAGCTATCTACACATTTAATGCAATGCCTATCAAAATCCCATCCAATTTTTTCAAAGAAATGGAACAAATAATCCTAAAACTTATATGGAACCAGAAAAGACCTCGAATAGCCAAAGGAATATTGAAAAAGAAAGCCAAAGTTGGTGGCATCACAATTCCAGACTTCAAGCTCTATTACAAAGCTGTCATCATCAAGACAGTATGGTACTGGCACAAAAACAGACACACAGATCAATGGAACAGAATAGAGAGCCCAGAAATAGACCCTCAACTCTATGGTCAACTAATCTTCGACAAAGCAGGAAAGAATATCCAATGGAAAAAAGACAGCCTCTTCAAC